>CAMZMU010000082.1:26896396-27123653 GCA_947311845.1 Poa pratensis
CCTCTAAGTGAGGGGAACATAGTGGATCTAGTTCTTGGAGTTCTTGAGTGGTTCTCCTCTTTGTTCTTCCTCTCTTATTCCCCCATAAGCATTTGTTGCTTTGTTGGAATTTGAGAGTGGAGGACTTGAGCACTTGTGCTCTTGCCTTTTGCATTTGGTGCATCGGTGTGCTCTCCACGAAGATTCGTGGAAGTTGAAAGCTTGTGAACTTGTTACTCTTGGGTCTTTGGACCCTAGACGCCCGTGTGGTGGTTGGACCCTTGTGTGGTCACTTGTAGCTGTTCGGGAGCCCCCAATCCCATTGTGGGTTGTGCCCCGGATCGTTGTTGAAAGGCTCCGGATATCCGCCTCGAAGGATTCCGATAGTGGAAGGTGAACCAAACCTTTGTGGTGCAGTTCATCGGAGAATAGGGTGAGCCTTTGTGGCGTTGAGATCGACCTTTGTGGTGCCTCACACCTCTCCAACGAGACGTACTCCCTTAACAAGGAGGAACTCGGGAATACATCCTAGTCTCCGCGTGCCTCGGTTATTTCTATACCCGAGCCTTTTACTTATGCACTTTACTTTGTGATAGCCTTCGTGCTTGAAGTATTCTTTTGCTATCACCTTGTTGCTTGTCTTGCTTAGCATAAGTTGTTGGTGCACATAGGTGAGCCTAGTATATTTAGGTTGTTGGCTTGTTAATTTAAACACATAGTTTTATTCCGCAATTAGCAAGCCTTTAACCGGAAAAGTTTTAATCGCCTATTCACCCCCCCCCCCCCTCCTCTAGGCGACATCCTTGTCCTTTCAACTATGTATTACATTTGGTCACTACTCTACTTTGCTTTTAATGTGATGAACTTGTATTAATTTATTTGGTCACGTATTTATTCATGATGTAGTGTAATGGTTTTTGATATACTTATATAATGCAGATGAACCGACAATGGATGTACGGTGACCGACGCAGTCCCGAGTTCATTAGTGGCATGCATCATTTTCTCCACGTGGCTGAGGCAAACAAGCGGTCGAATGGTTTTATTTGTTATCCATGTATTGCCTGTAAGAATACGATGGATTACTCTACCTCAAAAACCCTTCATGTCCACCTGATTCAGAACGGATTCATGCCCAGCTATAACTGTTGGACCAAACACGGAGAAAGAGGGGTTATAATGGAAGACAATGGAGAAGAAAAGGATAATGACAACTATCCTATGTTCACCGATGAACACGGTGGTACTACAATGGGGGAAGACGAAGCTGAAGAAGAGCCCATTTTGATGAGCCCGATGATGATCTTCGTCGGGCCATTCTTGATGCGAAGATAAATTGTGAAGTGACAACGAGAGGTTGAAGTTGGAGAGAATGTTAGAGGATCACAACAAATTGTTGTACCCAAATTGCGAAGATGGCCAGAAAAAGCTAGGTACCACACTGGAATTGCTGCAATGGAAGGCAGAGAATGGTACATCTGACAAGGGATTTGAAAAGTTGCTGAAAATAATAAAGAAGATGCTTCCAAGGGATAACGTATTGCCCCCAGTACGTACGAAGCAAAGAAGGTTGTCTGCCCTCTAGGATTAGAGGTGCAGAAGATACATGCATGCATCAATGACTGCATCCTCTACCGCGGCGAGGAGTACGAGAATTTGAATGCATGCCGGTATGCGGTGCATTGCGGTATAAGATCAGGCGAGATGACCCTGGTGATGTTGAGGGCGAGCCGCGCCCCAGGAAGAGGGTTCCTGCCAAGGTGATGTGGTATGCTCCTATAATACCACGGTTGAAACGTTTGTTCCAAAACAAAGAGCATGCCAAGTTGTTGCGATGGCACAAAGAAGACCGTAAGAAAGACGTGATGCTGAGACACCCCGCTGATGGGTCGCAGTGGAGAAAAATCGACAGAGAGTTCCCGACATTTTCAGATGACGCAAGGAACTTAAGATTTGGTCTAAGTACAGATGGTTTTAATCCTTTCGGGGAGCAGAGCTCCAGTCATAGCACCTGGCCTGTGACTCTATGTATCTATAACCTTCCTCCTTGGTTGTGCATGAAGCGGAAGTTCATTATGATGCCAGTGCTCATCCAAGGCCCGAAGCAACCCGGCAACGACATTGATGTGTACCTGAGGCCATTGGTTGAAGAACTTTTACAGTTGTGGCGTGAAGAAGGTGTACCTGTGTGGGATGAGCACGAACAAAAGGAATTTGACCTACGAGCGTTGTTGTTTGTAACCATCAATGATTGGCCTGCTCTTAGTAACATTTCAGGACAGTCAAACAAGGGATACAATGCATGCACGCACTGTTTAGGTGAGACTGAAAGTATATATTTGACAAACAAGAATGTGTACCCGGGGCATCGTCGATTTCTTCCAAAAAGCATCCCGTAAGAAAGAAAGGCAAGCATTTCAAAGGTGAGGCAGATCACCGGACGAAGCCTACCCGCCCTACTGGGGATGTTATATATGATATGGTCAAGGATTTAAAAGTAATCTTTGGAAAGGGTCTTGGCGGACAATCTGTTCCGAATGACGCTGACGGACACGTACCCATGTGGAAGAAGAAATCTATATTTTGGGAGCTACCCTATTGGAAAATCCTAGAGGTTCACTCTGCAATCGACGTGATGCACGTGACGAAAAATCTTTGCGTGAACCTGCTAAACTTCTTGGGCGTGTATGGGAAGACGAAAGATACACCGGATGCACGGCAGGACCAGCAACGTATGCACGAACGAGACAACCTGAATCCAGAGAAGTATCAAGGTCCTGCCAGCTACGCTCTTACCAAAGAAGAGAAGGATATCTTTTTTGAAGTCCTGAGCAGTATCAAGGTCCCGTCTGGCTTCTCGTCGAATATAAAGGGAATAATAAACATGGCAGAGAAAAAGTTCCAAAACCTAAAGTCTCATGACTGCCACGTGATTATGACACAATTACTTCCGGTTGCATTGAGGGGGCTTCTACCGGAAAATCGAGTACCCATTGTGAAGCTATGTGCATTCTCAATGCAATTTCTCAGAAGGTGATCGATCCATTAACTCTACCAAGTTTACAGAAGGATGTGGTCCAATGTCTTGTCAGCTTCGAGTTGGTGTTCCCACCATCCTTCTTCAATATTATGACGCACCTCATAGTTCACCTAGTCGAAGAGATTAGGATTCTCGGTCCTGTATTTCTACACAACATGTTCCCCTTTGAGAGGTTCATGGGAGTCTTAAAGAAATACGTTCATAACCGTGCTAGGCCAGAAGGAAGCATCTCCAAGGGCTATGGAACAGAGGAGGTCATTGAGTTTTGTGTTGACTTTATTCCTGACCTTAAGCCGATCGGTGTTCCTCAATCGCGCCATGAGGGGAGACTGCGTGGAAAAGGCACGCTAGGAAAGAAAGCAACAATATCTATGGACGGACATTCTTTCACTCAAGCACACTACACAGTTCTACATAATTCCAGCTTGGTGGCTCCGTATATCGTGGAACACAAGAATATTTTACGCTCGAAATACCCGGAGCAACCTGAAGATTGGATTGATGAAGAACACGTGAAGACTTTCGGCGGTTGGTTGCAAACGCATCTCATTAATGACACCACTGTTGGAGAACAGCTATACTTGTTGGCCAAGCAACCATCTTCGACTATATTGACTTTTCAAGGGTACGAGATAAATGGGAATACATTTTACACGGCCGACCAAGATAAAAAGAGCACCAACCAAAACAGTGGTGTCCGCTTTGATGCAACAAACAACAATGGGCAAAAGGACACATATTATGGTTACATAGAGCAGATATGGGAACTTGACTATGGACCTTCTTTTAAGGTCTCTTTGTTTGGTGCAAATGGTTCAACCTGAAAGGCGGGGTACAGGTAGACCCGCAGTACGGAATGACTACAGTGGATCTCAAGAGTCTTGGGTACCACACCGAACCATTCGTCCTAGCCAGTGAAGTGGCTCAGGTTTTCTATGTGAAGGACATGTCTAGCAGATCGAAAAAAAGAAAAGAAAAGCAAGCGAATACATCATACGATGAGCCAAAGCGCCACATAGTTCTTTCAGGGAAAAGAAACATCGTGGGAGTGGAGGACAAGACAGACATGTCAGAAGATTACAATAAGTTTGATGAAATTCCGCCCTTCACAGTGAAAACTGACCCAAGCATCGTGTTGAATGATGAAGATTGTCCATAGTTACGACGCGATCAGAAGAAAGGGACACACGCGAAGAAGAAGTTTATACCACAACACTAGAGACGGATGTTGATGGTCACGTGTAATAATGTATGAAACCTTTTTGATCCTGGTTCTATGAGACAGAGGACACATAGCTGTATCTTGGTATGACAAACAATGTTGCAGAACTGGCACTCATCCACATTTTTTGTGAAGCAAGTACAACAAATATGGTGCAAAATGGCACACATCCAAATTTCTCACAAAGTAGACCATATTGTATGGATAATCCACAAATATTAATAATTTTCTCGGTTTCTACCTAATTTCTCCTATTTAAACGACTTTATGCCTATTTTTCGAAAGTAATTCAAATTTGAACTACAAGTGTGTGATAGTTTGCTCTGAAAATTTTACAAAAATATTTTTAAGGTACACAAGTAGTGGTTATATCACAGAACCGTCGATAGTTTTGGATAATTCGACGACCAAAATTTTATAAAAATGTTTTTAAGGTACACAAGTAGTGGTTATGTCAAATTTACTCAACTCATCCATTTGAAATTCGAAGACATTCAACATAGTCAAATTTGAAAATAACCAGTACCAAAAGATTCTACATGTCCAGGGCTTACGTTTGATATAAAGTTTGTCAAATTTGAACAATTAAATCAATAGAATAAAATAAATCAAGAAAAAGAAAATAGAAAAAAATTACAAACGACCCTTTAGTCCCGGGTGTTGGTTGCAACCGGGACTAAAGGTGGGCTTTGGCGCGCTAATTTGGCAGCGGCCCAAAAATGGACCTTTAGTCCTGGTTCGTGGCTGGAACCGGGACTAAAGGCCCATTAGTGCCTTCTAGATCCCTCCCCTGCCTCTCGTCCCCGCAGTTTGCCGCCAGGCCCAAGAAGAGGAAGGACGTCGCCAGGCTGCCGTGCCGTGCTCCCCTGCTCCCGTGCCGCCGCCGCCACCGCCGCCTTCTCCTGCTCCGGTCACCGCGGCCGCCCTCTTCCTCGCCGTCGAATTTCACGAGCTGGGCGGCCGTGAATCGGCCGAAATCGGCCCGCTTTTTCGTCCCCAAGTCAGGCACCGCCGCTTTTTCGGCCCGATTTTTCATCCCCAAGTCAGGTGTCCCCAAGTCTGCGCCCCGCCGCTCCGTGCTGCTCGCCGCCGTCCCCGCGCAAGGTACGGTCTCTGTCTCTCTCTCCCCCCCCCTCCTCTCTCGCTCAAATCGAGCGGCCGTGACATTACATTTAGGGGGCGGGGACATTTCATTAATAATATTTATATATAATAAAAGGCCTAAAGGCCATTACATTTAGGGGGCGGGCCACAATATAAACTAAAAAAAACTAATTTAGGCACGGGCGCCGGAGGCCTAGTCGTCGTCGGAGAGGAGGACGTAGCCAGGCGCGGCCCACAGATGGGCCGGCGGCGGCTGCTCCTCCTGCGGAAGGTGCTGCTCCTCCGGCTCTTGCTGCGGCTTGTAACAGCCCCAAATTCGAGAACCTAAAAACCTGTGTAAAATTTCCACTTTTGTGTTTCATTGCATCATGGCATCCATATTAATTTGCTAAACAACACACTAATTGGTTTGGCACCATTTAAAAACAAAATGCCAAACTTGCTTTAACAAATCTCAAATCAATGAAAGCACTCAAACTTGCAAAACAAAAATACTTTGACATCCTATGTTTGTCAAGGAAGTTCCAAGAGTCTAAAAGTAATATTTGGCACTTTCTCTAAAAATACTAAAGGAGCAACATTTTGAATTTAGCAAAAATGTCATAATCGAACCCTATGAACAAATGTTGTCCAAACTATTTTATTTTGCAACCCCAATTTTTGTGGAGCTTCTACATGTTATGGGGAGGCTACATGAATTTTCTCATAATTTCTGAAATGTCTTAGTGCCTCAATAAAATCCCTAAAGTCACAGGTTTTAAAAAGAAAACTGAAAAGGACCTATTGGTGATGGAAACAAATCTGCCAGGGGCTTTTTCTGCATTTTCCGGCGTCTTCTTCCTGTAGCTCCAGCTCACGGCATGGCGCCAGTGGCGAGCTCGCCACTGGGCCCGCGCCCTCCTGCCGCACCGTGAGGAGAAGAAGAGCACCACGAGGCCGCCCTGCTCCTCCTACCCTATCCTCTCACCTGCTCCCTCGCTCCCCATTTTTCTCCCCACGAGCGAGCCCTAGCCACCATGGCCTCCGAGCTCATCGCCGTTGATTGAAGCGTCCCCGAGCAAATCGAGAACCACAGGAAGCTCCGCCGTGTCCTCCTCTCCGTCCTCGCCGCAGGAATCGAGCCGAGACGCCGTACATTCCCGGGGATTCGAGCTCTCCGTCCACGCCCTCCGCCGCACTCCGAGCAAATACGCCGCCGTCCGTCTATCTCCGACACGCTGAGCCTTCCCACGCATCGAGGGTGAGTGTGTGAACCTCCCCGTGCCCTCGTTCGTCTCGCGCGCGTTCCGTAGCAGTAGATTCGCGGTAGCTCGCCGTCCTGTGACACGATCGGATAATCCGGATCAAACTAAATCGGATATTCCGAGTTGTTCGGATAATCCGAAACCAGTACAATCAGATTATCCGGAAGAGCATCAGTACGTCAGAACAGTATTTGCCTCTAGGTCCTTAGCCATTCTCGAGCCAAGTTCATCGGATAATCCGAGTCCAACTTCATCGGATAATCCGATACACCGGATAATCCGAATACTGTTCCACCGGATAATCCGGTTAACTTGTTTCAGCTGTAATGCAAACCAATCTTCAGCTCACTCTTTGTACTTGTTGCAAGGATGTTAATCCCCCAAACACTGCATCTTCACATGTTCATGTCATTCATATGCAAGTTAACAATAGGGTTCATCTATTCCAATTAACAAGTAAAGATGCTACTTTACTTAACTCCATGGTGTATTCGAGATGTGCCCTTTACGCATCCGAACTCCGTTTAAGTTGAATAGCTTGAATCATCCTCATTTCGGGGATTTAAAATGTCATGCCATCATGTGTTTGTGCATTGCATTTTTGTTAAGCATGTGTGGTGATTGATTGTTTCTTCCGATGTTATGCTTTGATAGATCAAGCAGCCGGGGTTACGCCGCAATACCCCGACGATCCGTTTTAGTAGCACCCTGAACAAGGCAAGCGTAATCCCCCCTCTGAGCATGTCTCCTCCTATGTTTCCGCAAATATTTTCTCCACTATAATATTGCATGCGGTTCCAAATGTCAATTTGATTGGATTAGAGTATCCTATAGTTGCATTAAGTTCCGATGCCCTTACCTGTTTCCCTCCTATTATCCCTAGGTTGTATTGTTGGCCTGAGATACTTAACTATGCTATGTTGATGCTTAGCCATGCTTAGTTAAATGCCTAGCTGTACGATGGATAGTTCATGTTGGAAACAGGTGTTGAAATGTCCGGATGATGGTGGAGAATTGTGGTGACAGGTAATAAAATGCTTAAAGGTGGGGATGAGAGGCCACTGTGGTTGTGGTGTTTTGTCTCTTCTCGCCGCCTAGGTGTGAGTTCTTTACCTCTTGAACCAAGACTGAGCGTGCAACCATGCGTGGGGCCTATGCAATTGCAGGAACCCTTATTCGACTAAATAACTTGTGAGGGGCTAGCCAGGGTCCTCTAGTTTGAGCTTCCATTTGCGCGTGCGTGAAGATGGTGGTTGAGAATGGGATGAGGATGGTGGTGTTAGGAAAATGAGTGGCCGTGGGGCAGGGTGTTGGAGGCACTGAACCTGTCCTACCGCCACTGATGATCCTGGAAAGTCTCATGCGAGGGAGAAGTCGTCACCGCTCCCACCCAGCCGGCTTTCCCCGGAAGAGAGCTAAGAGCTAGGCAATGGGCCGGACGGTACGTGTGGCAAACATTGTACACCCCTGCAGGGTTAAATCTTTTTGAAAAGCCGTGTCCACGGTTATGGACGACTTGGGAAAGGACGATAAGACCATAGAATAACCTAAACGGAATGATTAAAACCTGAGTACTAAAGGTACTACTCAAGAATGCAAGGTTAGCTTCCTCGAGGGTGATTCGGGGAGGTGCCTTTGTAGAACAGGTACAGTGATGATGGTGGTTGATGATGAGAAAGGATCAAAAGAAAAGAGTTACTTCTTACCCCTTTTGAAAATATTCTGATTAGTCGATGCCTTGGAGTCGTGTTTCTATAAATAAAATCAGCTTTATGCAAAACCGCCATAAAACTTTGAAAGCCTCATCGAGCTAAAGCTCTATATTTAATCTTGCGAGTTCGTCGTACTCAACGTCATTTGTTTTGTTTCAGAGGAGAGTTTCACCGACCTCGAAGGTGGGTTCTTTGTGGACGTCGACGAGTAGTCTAGGGTTCCCAGGTGGCAGTTTGGGACATCCCAGAACAGCTGGCGCAGGAATGTTTATTTTTAGGCATCTTAGGCCATAATTTGGTTCCTGTTGTTTAGAACAACTTAATTCGCTTCCGCATGATGTACTGTTGGGTCTGTGACCTCTGGTTGTAATATTTGCTATCTTTCTCTATTATAAGAGTTGACTGTAATGCTTTGAGTCGTAGAGTCTGTGATGTGCCAGTTGTTCCACAAGTCTTGATCTCTCTATTATGCATTGATAGTTGTGCATGTGTTAAGGCATCAATCGGGGTGTTGCGTTGCCGATGATTCATTCCGAGCAACGCCTGCCAAAGGTTTTGGCCGGGGATTGGTAAACCCGTAACCTCCGGTTGTATCGCTTAACCGGTGACACACAGCATCACTGTATAGCAGTCGGGTCGGGGCGCCACACGGCTGCACCTGGGCCGGTTCCTCCTGCTCCTGTGGCGGCGGCTGCGGCGGCGACCAACTGTCGCCAGTCCAGCCCCAGGACTCGCCAAGGAGGCCGCTGGGTAGTGGAGCCACCTGCTCCAGCTCCAGCTCCTCGTCCTCCTGCTCCTGCTGCAGCGCGATGCCGAATGCCGAGGGAGGAGGAGGAACGGCGGCACGAGGTGGAGGAGGAGGAAGCGCGGCGTGCTGGCGGGACTAGCCGCTGGACTCGCTCTGGTTCTTGGGCGGCTTGAACCACCGCGACATGGCTCCGGCGAGGGGGTCGCTGTGCACCGGCTAGGGCTAGGGCTAGGGGCTAGATAGGGGTGGGGGCGGCGGTGTGGACTGAGGTCGCTATCCACACGACCGGGGTCCATTTTAAAGGACCAGCCAGGGCCAGCATTGAATACGAGTAGGGAAGACGAGGGGGGCGGTGGGTCGCTGGCAGGTGGGCCAGCATTGACCATGGGGAAGACGAGGGGGCGGGGAAGATGAGGGGGGCGGTGGGTCGCTGGCAGGTAGGCCAGGGCCAGCATTGACTACGACGAGGGCGCGTGGCCAGTGGGCGGTCACACACGGACGCGGCCGTGTGGGGGAAGACGGGCGATGGGGCGGTGGGTCGCTGGCAGGTGGGCCAGCATTGACCTAGCGCTCCTGGCCAGGGGGTGGACGCGGCGCGTCGACCCAGTGCTGGCCCAAATTGTGGCTGGCAGGTACGTAGGACGCGGGGCTGGAATTTTAAAGGACCCAATGATGGCCCAAATTTGGGCTGGCAGGTAGGACCCAATGCTGGCCCAAAATTTGGGCTGGAATTTTTTTTGAAACATTGCAGAATGGCATTTTCTTATTACAAAAATTGAAAGCATATATAATTGATTACAGGGACATTGAGCTATGGACGCCCCCTTCAGAAACGACGAGAATGAAGACCGAATGCAACAAATTATATATGCGAGTGCGCATGGAACAGATGTCGGTGGAGAAGATGTCGGTGGAGAAGATGCCGGTGGAGATGATGATTTTAGCTCACAATTTCTGAATGACTCCGGTGAGGGACTTGAGTCTGAAGAAAGAAGAGACGACGAAGTGCCCTTAACAAACTCTGGCGAGGTATATATATATTAAGGTTGTGTCGATCACTAGATGCATTAATTAATTTGCATTGCACATATTAACGAATCATTTTTCTTTTAGCCCTTCGGATCGAGCAAATATGCTAAAAAGCAAGGTCCTCGAGGCCCGACGAGAAGGATGTTGGGCGAGGGTCCAAGGTTATCGATCTACACAATTAAGGATAATGGCGAACCGCTGGAACCCGCAGAGAACTGCCGTAAATTTGTAAATCAAGCTGGAGTTCTTGTTAGGGACATGCTACCGATCAGCATTGCAGAATGGCACAAGCCGAAGGACGACAACGATGGAGCTAGTTATGTCCACGAACATACAAAAGATTTACTTTGGGAGACACTCATGACACACTTCAACCTACCGCAAAGTTTCACGGAAGGCAAGATGGAGATAGTCAAGCAATGGACACTTAAGAAGATGGCCACACCATTCCAGAGCTAGAAGAAAAAATTATGGAAAAAATATGAAAATGAAGATCCAGATTTCACTGGAAGACTAGAGAAGATAAAACATGACTGGCCCGCATTTGTGGCGTCTTAGAAATCGTCTACCGCTGTGTCCCGATCGGCCATAAATAAGATAAATGCTGGGAAGAAGCAATATCACCATAGGTTGGGGACAGGTGGCTACAAGACTGCCATTCCTAAGTGGGAAGCCTTTGAAGCAGGACTGATTGCTAATGGGATCATTCCACAGACAGCGGACTGGCCCTTGAGGTCCAAGTTCTGGTTGTTCGCGCATGGGGCAGGGTTGGACCCACAGACAGGGCAGATTGTTGCACAGGGAAAATGGAAGGAAAAATTGAAACAATCACTCCGCTGCTTGTAGACGCAATAGATAGAGTTCCAAAGGGAGAGTACCATCCCGAGAGAGAGAAGGACGAGCTGACACTTAATTTCCTTGCGGAGGTCATACCTAAATTCGGAGAGTACCACTATAATGCAAAATAGTATGCCTCCATGTAATAGTGATCTCCATGTAATTAAGTACTTTATATGAAAAACGTGATCTTCATGTACGGACTACTTAATTTGTATGTGTTATATATATATGCATCAACGTGATCTTATGTAATTGTATGTGTTATATATATATGCATCAACTTGATCTTCATGTAGTAATTTATATATACCAAAACGCATTTTTGGCGCATCGACGTGATCCCCGTACGATGAAACCATCCGATACCCCTAAACCCCTCCTAAACCCTAAACCCTGAAAAAATCGAAAAGGAAAAAGGCCTACCTTTAATACCGGTTCGCGTGTTACTGATGATCCCGAAGAGCAAGTCTTGATGCCTGCACAAATAACGGGATTTAGGTTGAGACTCCAAGTGCAGAGTGTATAGTATAGTGGAAGATAGTTTTCCCCACGAGGGGTGACTCGAGGGTTTAATATCGAACTCTCGGGGAATCTGCAGTGGTAGATTTATCTTCTTATCCTTCTTTTGGTTACCTACAAAACAAGGTTAGATGTTTTGGTCCTCAACCTCACCTGTGGTGGTCAAGCACAAGGTGTAAGAATGATATCAGGATAGTTATGCAATGCAAACAGGAAATAAATATGCAATGATGGTGGATGCAATGATAAATGATATTTTTGGGTTTTTAAATGATGTATGCAAGATGAAAAGTATTTTTGTATTTTCGGATTTAATGATGGCTGAAAATATAAAAGTGGTATATGGTGTTGGAAAGGTGTTTCTTATGATTAAAAATGGACTGGGGTTCATGGTTTCACAAATGCACTTTCTCTTTATAAAGTGGTAGACAATGGAACACACAAAGTTAACATATGAGATTGCAACACAGGATTTGATAACAAGTTACTTAGATATATGGGCATCACGTCCTAACATAGAGATCTTTTGGTTATTAACCTCTCTTATACTCCACCAAGATGCGAACTAAATCATAACACCTCAGTAATTAAGATAAGTCAGAGCATAGCATTAAGTATCATGACATGAAGTGAAAATAAGAACATGCTAGATCTAGTCATGGAGTAGTGGCAATGGTCACACCCACATCTCCGGTAGCATGGTATTTTAGTTTATCCCTAGTGAGGTAACAAAGTAAGGTAAAGATACCAAAGTGGATCGCAGAACTTTCTCTCACGTTCACTGCACTAGCCACCCCCCGTTACTCCAACTAATGCACACGTTCCCCCTCACACGCTCTCATAAACATGCTTGATCAAAATAAGTAGACAAGAACGGGGTACATAATATGCATCTATACTCATAACTGAAACAAACATTGCAATCTCAAACATATATTAAATCATAAAGATCCACCACAAAGGTATTACAACGGTGACCGTAATCATGTTCAGCAGCTCATACGGTACTAATTAGTGAAGCTCAAGAGAGGAGAGATACATAAGTTACTTCCACAAACCCATAGTCCAGAGGTGGACTACTCCCTCTTCATCATGGAGACGGTGGAGAAGTCGATGGAGAAGGTGGAGATCACGCCGGCAGCGCCCCGCCGGAGTTTTCCCCCTCCAATCAGCAGCTCCTGATCTCCGTTTCGGTGTTTCTGCGGCGCTCCTTCCAGAGAACGTCAGGGGACCTTTTTTATAGTCGTTTTTAGGTCAAGACGAAGGCGGTGGAGCGAAGATCGACGGCAACGGAGCCACGAGGCCCAAACGGGTGGGTCCCACGCGGCCACAGTACCTGGCCGCGTGGGCCATGCTCGTTTGGCCCTCGGGCCTCCGTTTGCTTGCTTCCTTTTTCCGTAGTCCTTCTTCCTTCCAAATATTGACGCCCGTAAATTTCCAGGTGATTTCGTTGACGTTTGGGTCCCTGAAACATTAAAATACAAAACTAGGGTTTTCTGCCTGTGCAGGGTTAATTCCAAATAAATGGGAAAACTATGAAGTATTCCCAAAATCATGATAAAACATTGATATAACCCTTATATGATGCAAATATGATTGGAATATAAGCAATTAAAGTGCAAAGTTCATGTATGCATTTTACATGCATCAGTTACGAACCGGTACTAAAGGTCTCCAGCCCCGCATCTCCTCTCGGGGCCACGTGGAGGCCCTTTAGTACTGATTGGCTAGTCCCGGTTGCCCAACCGGAACTATAGGCCCTTTGGAACCAGGACTAGTGCCCCGTTTTCCACTAGTGTAACATCCCATCCCCCTGGGAAGCCCCACGAAAAGGCATGGCGACGCTGGCTCTGACATCAAATGTTCGCGGCCACTCAGACCCAACCCCTAACTCGGCCTAGATACGGACGTTTATGCACATACGGTCCAGCTGTAAGAAGAGAGCTCACTCCATCCCAAAAGTCCGGACTGTAAGGAGGAGGGAGCCCTCCTTATAAGTTGGTTGTGGCCTCCTCCTGTAAACGAGGTGGGACTAAACCTGAGCAACAACACCGGCCTACAGAGTGGTCCTAACATTGACGCTAACACATCGTTGATACCGATTTTTCCCAGTTGGTTTCCGCTGCCATGGAGTCCTCCCAGAACCCTTCTTCATACAAGCAGTGTTGGATGTTATAGACATGTAATTTGTCAAAGAGTGCACTAACTAGTAGAAAAGAGGCCTTTCGTCCGGGCCATTAGTCCCGGCCGCAGCCTGGGCCGCGACTAATGGTCCGGATACGTCGCCCCAAAAACGCCGAAGCGTACGGCAACCATTAGTCGCGGCTCGTTAGGGACCTTTGGTCCGGTTTGAGATACAAACCAGGACTAAAGGGGTCTGCGGCCCGCTGCCACCCTTTAGTCCCGGTCCTATATACAACCCGCGACTAATGCTGTTCAAACGAGGACCCTTCAGTTCCCGCGCTGGTCGTTGATCACACGGGGAATGAAAACGATTTTGGAAGTTGATCAAATCACTTAACGGATTTTGGGAAGTTGAAACATGGCCGGATTAATTACCACGTACGGCCAGCCTCCTCATCTCCCCTGCTAGCTCTATATGAGAGCTACAGTGTCATTTGCCAAATGCACCATCTCCTCTCTCTAATCTTCTCTCTCGAATCGCTGCCGCGCGCCATGGAGTCACTCGCGCGCCCACCTCGATCCGAGGAGTACCACTACAAGGACGACGCCGTCGACATGCACTTCAAGGTCGTGGTCACTCTCCGCGCATCAACCGTGGAGAGATGGATCCGCGACGTCAAGAGGCGCTACCTCGACGCCGCACCGATGAAGATCGTGGGCCTCGACTACGAGTTCACCGACGCCACACCCGAGGAGAGGCAGCGTGCCGCTGTCCTGCAACTCTCCGTGGCGACCGACACGTTGGTGTTCCGTATTTGCCACGCTGATCGGGTGCCGCAGGCCCTCAAGGACTTCTTGATGGACAAAACCATCAAATTCTGCGGCGCGGCTATCAACAACGATCAGCGTATGCTGGGGCCTTACGGAATTCATATTTTGTCCGCCGTCGACCTCCAGCGGGCCGTTCACCCTAACCCAACGTACCCTAATCTTCCGAGTCTCTATACTCTAGCCAATGTTACTATTGGCACAATGCTTGAGAAGAAGAAGAAGATCAACAAGAAGAAGAAGAAGGAGGACGAGAAGAAGAAGGAGGAGGAGAAGGAGGACGAGAAGAAGAAGAAGGAGGAAGAAGAGAACCTCGCATTAGGTTGAGGAGAGTTTCCATTGAGCTTTTATCGCATCAAGTATGCCGCTCGGTACGCTCGCCTAGGCTACGAGATTGCTAGGAGGTGTCTCAGTGCTATGTGATCGTATGTCTCAATGTGTCGATCTAAATGTGCTATATTTAAATCAATTGGACAAGACTTGAGAAATAACCAAATTGTTTTCGGGTGCCTCATATTGTTTCCTATATTTAAATCAATTGGGCAAGACTTGAGAAATAACCAAATTGTTTCCGGGTGCCTCGTATTGTTTCCTATATTTAAATCAATTGGGCAAGACTTGAGAAATAACCAAATTGTTTCCGGGTGCCTCGTATTGTTTCCTATATTTAAATCAATTGGGCAAGACTTGAGAAATAACCAAATTGTTTCCGGGTGCCTCGTATTATTTCCTATATTTAAATCTTTCGGTGTTATGGCCACATCCGAGTGTGAAAAATGTGTTTTTTTACAAAGCACCAAACCACAAATATGTTGCAAAACTTGAGAAATACATTATTTGAAAAATAAAAATGATGTCATATTTGGATTCCTCACATTTTTCTGATAATAATGGATATATTATTTGTCGATTTACAGATTTAAAGTTACATTATATACCATATTATATGATAATAATAACAAAAAATGAATAAAATATTTGAAAACTAAATTATTTCATATTTAGATTCCTCACATTTTTCTGATAATAATGGATATATTATTTGTCCAATTGCGATTTACAAATTTAAAGATATTAATTATGCCATATTATATGAATAAATGGCAATAAATGAATAAAATAGTTTTATTATTTATTTTATTTTCATTGGAATTCAATATTATTATTACTTATTCATTATTGTTTACTTAAATAATTGTTTTTGGTTTCAAAAAATACAGACATGTGACACAATGGTATAAGAGTTAATAGGATTGATATGGTAGTATTGACAACAAGGTACAATCAGATTCGCGGGACCACAGCAGGAAGGAACAGAGAAGTTAAGCGTGCTGAGGGTGGAGTAGTGTGAGGATGGGTGACCGATCGGGAAGTTTGAACAAGACTAGAATTTGACTAAAGTTTAAGTGTAATTAGTGTTAAAAATGATCCAAGTGAGAGAGTAATGAGTCAAACAATTCAAAAAAATAAATTACAGGCGCTAGGATTACGAGAGTATTCACAACACGATGCTTAGTTAGAGACGCCTCTAATTAGAGCCCGAATGGAAAACAAATGTTGGAAATTTTTTTTGAAACAAATGTGAATTTTTTTTTCGGAAAATAATCTTTAGTCCCGGATGGGATTACCAGCCGGGACTAAAGGTCCTCCAGCCCAATCCCTGTATCGCGGCCATGTGAAAGGCATTTAGTCGCGGTTGGTAAGCGGGCCGGGACTAAAGGTCGGGCCTTTAGTCCCGCTTGGCCTGTTCCGGTTGGCCAACCGGGACTAAAGCCCCTCACGAGCCAGGACAGAAAGGCATGTCTCCACTAGTGACTGCAAAATTGTAAAAGTCTTGTATCATTCGTAGGTTAAGGTTACTCTCACTGCCTTGCCGAATTTGCGTGCCCAGAACACCGAACTATTTTGTGACTGGGTTTCGCTTTAGAGGTTGTTTTGCAGGAGCTGGAAACTGAGCATCTTATGACCCCTGCTGCTTAATGAAATCCTCTTTTAACTGTAGGAAAATGTAAATATAATGACGAAAAAATATTATTGTCACAGGCTACCCTCAGTGTATCTCTACGCGATTAAGCAGCAAGCTGGCTAGCCTCTAAGTCATCAAACACTGGATGCACTTAATAAGCATGATGGTGTTTATGTATTACGAGAGATCACTTACCTAACAATATCACATGTCAGGCAAAGCATACTGCTTATGATCATCAACTTAAATTTATGTTCAGTGAACATTTATGGCAGGTTACCTCGTCTTACCTTGTCAATACTAGTACTTTAGGGCTCTTTCAGTGCATTGTCTCTTCTTGTGTTATCTTAGGAATTGGTAAAATTTTGGAGACAACCACCCCAATGCATTGTCTCTTTCGTGTTATTTCTAAGTGAGTCACATTTAATTGATTTAGAGATCATTCTTGTATGTATGTGATTGGGTAGCATTTATTTTATTATAGTTGCGTGCAGGAGTTGTATTTAGTTAAGATACAATATTACCTGCAAAATAGAATGATACAATATCAATCTCGTTCCTCATTAATTAAGAGTGTCACGGTAGCAATTGCTTATGATACCACGTTAAGAGCCAAGCATTGGCAATGGCCTTACTATGCAATTAATATAATCTAGGGAGAAAGGCTTCGCAAAAAAACTGTAAACATGTATATATATATATAGTATATATATTAAGGCACATTCAATGAGAGTATGCTTGAATTTTATTCAAATTACATTTTGGTTAAATAACCATATCCAGGTTTGTAGAATTGGCACTAACTTAGTTGCACTAAAAACCCACATCTTTTTTATTCCTCATTTGCCACAGGCGATTCACGAAGGCTTGGTTTTCTTCGAGAGAAAAAAATATGGCTTGGTACAACCGCACATCTTTTTATTCCTTATTTTCCACAAACCAGCCACGAAGGCTTGGTACAAGTCGCATAAAAAAAATATGGAACAACACCATGTTTTCTCCGTGGGGAGGTTTTGTGTGCTTACAATCAAATCTTAAAACAGTCACGAAGGCTTGTACAAGGCTTGTTTTATGATGTTCTGGACTATGTGTTGGTACATGGTGATGTGTTGGTAGCCCAACTTCAGTAAATTTCAACAGGTGTGAACCGTTGATCGTATGTTGCAACCAACGACTAAGCTGACTCCTTGGAACAAAGAGTAGAAGAAAACCCTAGCCTCCACTCTTGGTCGCATTGAGTAAGCAAGAGAGAAGACATGATGTGGCTTCCACTATGAGAGGGTGAGAGGACCTAAAAGAACACCACAACGTATTGAGAAGAGAGAAGAAGGATAAGTAATTTATGTCCAAATTGGTGATTCCAGACCGGTTCTCTTCAAGATGGTGATAGGAACTCAAATGTACTTGGATTGAACCAGTGTACTTGTTGAGCTTGCTCATTATTTTAAATAATTCGATATGGTTAGCTGGTTTTAGTCTTGGGTCAGTGGAGCATCGGATTTTAGAGCGGCTTTTTATTAGTTTGGACCGTTATAGTTTCAACACAAAGCAGGCGAATTGTTTGGACACACAACCGATGTCGTGTTGAGATCATTTTTGGTGAGCATGTTAGGAACATGTATGTTTGCTTGTTACCAAGTTTTGTGCTGTTTGAATCATTGATTTGAGAATGATGATCTCATTACTCAAGGGGACATAAATTGTGATATCTCTGCTTTGATGTTTACTCACCTCTCGTGATTGTGTGCGGTTTAAATCTCTAAAAATTCTATAGAAGAAATTGTACCCAATTTGCTCACACTGGAACTTGTGTGGACTGGTTGGTTCACACCCGTGCGTTTTTACCCCTCAAGTCGAAGATATTTTTCACGTAAATCTTTTAGTCAAATGTGCATGTGATTGTTTCTATTTCCTCTTGCTGTGTGTTGAAACCATCCTCAAAGTTTGCTACATGAAGATGGGAATTTCATCGTGCCCATGCAGTGGTATCAGAGCTGATATTCAGTTTGCACTCAAGTTTTAGAGCGTTTGGGCTAAGAGAAGTTTGTTTGGGCTGAAAATGAAACTGAAGACCAATAAAATGATATCTTTAAATGTTAAAATTATCAATATCGTAAAATAAAGATGAATGCGTTGTCGTGTGTTAAAGAATACAGAAAGATAATGCACAATGAAAATGCACATGCACATAAATAAACCGTAACCAACACATATATCTCTTCTGGTTTGGTCCACACAAAAATGTGTGTCTATAGCGAATAGCCGAAAACAGGGAATGTTGGTACTATCACTAAGTTTAGGCGCTCTGAGTTGTGCAGCTAGCGTGCACTTATTAGCAATCTTATGGGAGCGACTAGGTCTCAACGGGTGAGAATTAAGTTAACTCTCACTTAGATGGCCCCATCTAGTTACATGTGTAATTGATTATTTTTTAATTATAACTCACGAATCACGATGCAAATTTGATGGGATTAGAGTTGAGCGAGTTCTAACTTAATTCTCACTCGAGGGAGAAATAGCAAAACCACAATCTTATTAGCGACCGATATGTATCTTTTTTAGGAAGGATAAAACTATATTCTTTGGATACAATAGCATCAATGCCAAACGTAGCACGGTGAGCACACCTTGTCAAGAAAAAGCCTCAGATTTAGATTTCTCGAAATACAGCTCGACGATTTTCTCCTCGGAGAAATCTGTAAAGTATCCCTCCCCCACGTCCAAGCCTTGCTCCTTGGCGAGCCGCGCCACCATGTCCAGCACCTCCCCAGCGCCGACGCGCCGCGGGTCGAGCAGGTTGCACGCAACCTCTGTACCGCCTTCACCGTGCGCGAGACCCATTGCCTGCACGGACCGGAGCCCGCCGCCGCGCTCGCTGACCAGCCGGGCGATCCGCCGGACGGCGTCAACGTCGGCAGTGCGCACCGGCACGTTGTAGTTGTCCACCCACGCCGTCGCCCCGAGGACCAGCACGCCCTTGGAAGGCGACGGCGTGTCCGGCCCTGCGTCGGGCGCGATTGGGAGCGGCGTCGTGTCGGTGGTGGCGGCGGCGGCGGCAAGAGGAGCGAGCCGCGCCACTGGGCGTCGCGCGGAGACGTGGGCTTGAAGTAGCCGAGCTGCCTCCGGATGGCCGCCAGCGTCCGCCCCTCCCGGTGCGCGCGCCGTACAGGAACGTCGGCACTGTCACGCCATTGTTGCAATCCAGTGAAGAATGAACCAGAGTACCGATAGGCACGAAATGGTAAGACGGAAAACCGACGGAATTCGGTTACCTTGGAGCTCGTCCCCGATGTCGGCGGCCACGGCGGCGGCGAGCGTGGCGACGTCGCGGAGGGAAGACCCGGCGAGGGGGTGGAAGCAGACGTGGTCGACGGCGCCGAGCCGCGGGTGCGCACCGGCGTGCGCGCCGAGATCGACGGTCTCCAGCGCGGCCCCGACCACGCCGAACACGGCGCGGCGCAGCGGCGACGCCGGCGCCGTCGAGGAGGCGTCCTGGGTGAGACGAGAGACGAGCGTGTAGCCGACCCGATTGTACGCGTCGTCGACAAAGGTGTTGACGAGGACGACGGCCGGGTGGTGCCGCCGCGCCGCCTGCTGGACGGCGCGCAGGGCCGCCGCGCTCCGGCCCTCCGAGACGTAGAGCTTGCAGCACGCCAGCATCGGCCTCAGCATCCTCCTCCGATTCCTCTCCACCCCTTGCCCTGCATCCAGATGCGACCAACAACCGAAAAGAAGAGAAAAATTCTCGTGCAAGGAGAAGATGAGGATGTGGACAGAATTGGGCGGCGTCGATAACAAGCCTCCATTGTCTCAGCCACACGATGGCTTATTCTTCAGAGAGACGATGAGACATGGCGTCGATAACAAAATTGTTATGTTCAAATGTGTTTCTGCAAAACGTAAAGCGTGATTGCTACTAAAATTTTGTGCACTTGCCAATTCAATCTCCATGTAACTTGCAGTAATAACGAAAACTTTTAGAGAAACCCAGAGAAATTATAAGTTGATATCGATGCAGATGATCAGACTGACCATCTTCAGTAGTTACAGTGTCTTAAAAGATAGTGTGGATTGGATGATCCAATGAGTCTTTTGACTTTTCACATCTGTGAAGATCCAGCAAAAAAAAAAGTGCCAAACCCTTTGAACCAGTCAGAACAGAGCGATCAAATTTTTTCAATGCCAAAATCTTCCGACCAGCGACATGAATTGACAGTGGCACCGTGTGTTCAGTGTTGTCTAACACATAAGATTATACAATACAAGATGCCCCTGACCATCTTGCAATAGATCGCCCTCGGGGAGAATACACACCAGGTGGCAGGGTGTAGCATTATTCCCGCTACAAAAACTCCGAACCATGATCTATGTGTTGCCATGCGAATCCCATGCAACCTAACTATATAACTTGCACCTGCAAATTCCAGGCTGCATCCTACACTATCTTGCCGTATGTGATATGTTGAAACCGCCCACCAAATGTGTGGGTGGCATGGCTCCTAAAATCGGCTATCCTGATGCGCCAGCTTCCTTTTTTGTGTCCTTCTCGTCCTCGCCTTGCTCTTCCTTTGCAAACTCCTCCAGAAGCACGCGCTGTCTCTGTGTCAAATTCCTGCGAGAAATTATGTGTGAGAACTACCTGTGACAGCACAGGTCAATGGAGATGTTCTGAACGGAACTTACGCAGGGATCTTGACACTGAAATGGACATACTGATCTCCATACGAATATGAGTTTCTTGTCTTGATTCCTGCAGGTCATAATGTTAAGGATTATATGCAGAAGAGAGTGCATCAGTTATTCGGTTGTCGTATGATCATCCTCTGAAAAAGGGATTTCATACAGACATAATTTATGTGGTTGAAAATTCACCTAAATGCCAGGTACAACGAAATAATGCATTTTCTTTCACATCTTATTCTTTGAAAATGAACTATAAGAGGAGGCACATGGAAATTTTTTGCAGGTGCTACCAGTTTGTCGTTTTGTTACTTGATACTTGTTCATATCTGTTGTTTCACTTCAAGACTTTAAACTACATATTTCATTTTGGGGATGCCTACTGCAATCCGATTGTGCCAGAATGAACCAGTTGATCTTCGACACTACTAGATACCTAGTAAGCACGACGAAGATGCACAACATACAACATGATATCATCAATTATTATGTATGTCACCGTGTGTACATAAAAGATAAAAATGAACCATGGAAAAAAAATAGTCTGGTGTGCAATTTACCTTTTCCTCTGAGAACAACCTTTTGACCAGGTTGAGTACCAGGCTTAACCTACAAGAATAAGGTGCATCAGACCAATGGAGAATTATATCTTAACAAACACAAGTAGAATCTTGCAAAACTATCATAAGACTTATTTTGGGCATACCTTTAGAACAACATCCCCAGCGAGTGTTGGCACTTGAACAGTACCTCCCAAAATTGCCTATAAAAAGACAGGAAATTAATGCGGATCTGGATAATGCGAACAGTTTTGCAGTAGATGCCTACTCAACAACTCATATTTTAGTATCCGTGCAGCGTCATTAGAGATATGGCATACATCAATTTTTAACATGAGACTGCACCATGAGCCGGCTTATCAGTGTGAGAATGCTATTTGTCAGACTCAAAGGTCATACAGTTAGACGGTTAGTGCCCCAAGATCGAATTCAACTAATACAATCAAGATTTGTACTCAAACCTATCAGAGGCTTAGAACAGAGTTCTCATGTTAAACGGAGATAGACTTTCAACATACACCAGGAAGGGGGTTCTTGTACTCCCATTTCATGCTGTCAATACAAATAATAAAATGGCAAACGGCACAGAAACACGAGATGCTTCAAATTACCTGAGTCACATTCAAGACAGCATCGACATGGATATCACCTTTGTCTCTTCGGAATACAGGATCGCCACGAACCTGGAAAGAGAATAGCATTATGAAGGTCAACTGGCCATCTTTATCCTCAGTGGAACTACTAAATGGGAAGAAGGCTGACCTTAATGGTAACATAAAGGTCACCAGCACGAAGACCATCTGGATCTGCTTGACCAGATCTAAGCACTTTTAAAATATCCTCGTCATCTGTACCTGTATGGACACAATAAGGATATTTAGTAAAGCAGAACAGCATGTGGGTACAAGCAATATCCACAACTTAAAACCTACCAGGCGCTATATCGAGAGTGACTGTTTTTCTTCCTGGCACAACTTTCTTTCCGTTGCACGACTTGCAGAAATCCTAACAACATAACATTGTAATCTCCGGGTCATAGCAAGTAATCAGAAATAGACAGTGCATATAACATACATAGCGGACAAACATAACTACAACTCTCAGCTGCGTATCCCATGTTCCATAGAAGAGTTCAAAAATTGTATCCTTGGCAGTTTCAGCTATCATCAGACAACTGGCCATAGGTCCAATAAGTTAATACCCATATCGCAAGTCATAGAATCATTTATGAGTAACAGGACCGCAAATAGCAAGATTCAGAAGGGTTCATAACCATGAACGTTCATGTTTAATAGTAATGTATGATAGGAAAATGCGGATGTACACAGTCCTGCACTAATGTGTAGTTATTCTGGTCATCTAGAGGTAAGTAATGCAGATATTTGTTCACAATAATAAGTTATCTGTTAAGCTTGACTAGTTTCCCTAAGGTAGGGCAACTTAAATGGTCAACAATCCCGAGAATTCATTGAAACCTTGGTACATACAACAAATGTGCTACATCAAACAGATGTTTTTTAGTTTAGTCTAACTGATTGTTGCCATTACAAAGCGATATCCCACCTTTATAGTCTTCCCAGATCCACCACACTGTGTGCATGTTGCTTGCATCCTGAAGGGACCAGTTTGCATGATGATCTGCCAATATGAGAGGAAAAACGGAAACAAATAAGAGCACTAATAATATTTGATTGAAGACATCTCATAAAATAGACAACATGTGTTGGAGGTAGAACTAACATGTCCAGAACCCCTGCAAGATAGACAAGTTTCAGGTTTGGTTCCAGCAGGTACACCAGCTCCATCTAAAAAAACACTATCTTATCAGAAAGAAGAAAGTATGACAAAGATTCATGGCTTCTATAAGCAAATGTAGCTGAAATACAAGTGAATATACATACGGCAAGTTTCACACGTTACTAAAGTCTGAAAGTTGACCGTTTTGGTGCATCCTTCAACTGCTTCCATAAATGATATATCAAGCTTAGCCTGCAAAAGGATTACATTAAACTTCAATTCAAGTAGTAGAACTGTAAGTGTCAAAGAAAATGAGTGTAGAAAAAACCTTAACGTCCTGTGCACCAGATTCTCTACCTCCGAATATATTCCTAAAGAACTTCATACCAAACAGAGATATCAGAAGTCAGATTAATTAAGTTAGGTTCATAAGGAGATTATAATATATGAACCAGAGCATTCATCTGTTCAGTACCAACAAAAGCCAGAACGTAGAAAAAAAAATACTATCTGCTTAGCAAGCTAACTTGATGAGAGAAAGAGAAATCATTTCTGAAATAAGAGGTGTGTGTGTGGCGCTTTAGAATAACATCTAAATGGTGTAACCACTAATCAAAACAAATGGCCCAGCACTGTTTCCAATTAGTCATATAAGAGAACCAAGCCTGTAAAATAAGAACACACACATTGGGTATCTTGTGCCTGATGAGTAACATAAAATGTTGGTGCTCAGCTAAAAAGGTCCCTAAATGAAAATTGAAAAGATAAAATGACTTTCAAGACCACCCAACATACATAATAATGCTAATGTGATATCTGAAAATGAAGCAAAACCACCAAGAGAAACCTTAAAAAATAGACGAGACTAAATAACTGAAACAGATGGCATACATCATTCATTCCACCGCCAGCACCAGCACCACCACCAGCACACCACCGAAAATATCCTCAAAAGGATTTCCAAAACCACCCTCGAATCCGCCAGCTCCACCTCCTCCAGCAGCAGCTTTCTCATACTGATCGGGGCCAACCTGTCAAAATAAGGCCAACAAGTTACGATGCAAATTATATTAGCTATACTAATTCTGGCTAATTATCTAAAGTTTAACACATTTGTTTTTTCATAACTCACAAACATAAAAAAAAAGGCCAATGACAGTAAAAGCAAGGTAGACATATGTATAATCAGGGAGACTCGATTGCTACCTGATCATAGAGCGTTCTTTTTTGTTCATCCTTCAAAGTCTACAGAGAAGGGAAAAAATATGTATCAGAACTATTAGAAGCTGTATACCCATAAGGCATGCACGCTGAAAGAAAATCAGGCACCTCATAAGCTCGCTGAACCTCTTGAAACTTCTTTTCTGCATCAGCATCACCTTTATTTGTATCTGGATGGAGCTTCTTCGCAAGCTTTTAGAAGAAAGCAAGTGTACAAAATATAAGATGGTAAGGTATTGCACGCCATAAAAAAATGAACAATCTTACAGTGTAGTGTATACAGGAAAGGTACTATTGCGATCAGTTCGTAGTAAAACAAAACATCAATGAGAATCAATTCCTCCACAACAGTATATCAAGCATTCAAAGGCCCTACACCCTTTACCTAACCTGTACACTACATGCTTTAAAATGAATGTAACAAAAAAAAATTGGAATTTGGCCAGATAGAGACTTGGGCAAACATTGACATATCAAAACTTGGAGACAACATTACCAATAATACTGGGTGAATGGTGATTTGTTTTTTGAGCACAGAACACACGACCAACTTATAATGGGTTATTGGTGATTTGATCTCTGAGCACAGAACTCATGACGCTTATGCCAGACATTTAGGACACAGTGGCTGTGCAGTTATAGCTTGGAACATCTACCAACTAAAACCATTAACCAAAAGCAAACTTCAAGTCCAATCTTGAGATGCAAGATAAAAAGGTTACAGATCACACCGTAGATGAACAGTTTTGCCGCACATGATCAGTTCCGCACAAACAACAGAAAATCCCCTGAATAAAATCTCAGGTCCAACTGTACCGACTACGGAGCCATACCCCATAATAGGCCTTCTTGATCTCGCCCTGGCCGGCGTCCTTGCTCACGCCGAGCACGTCGTAGTAGTCCCTCACCGCCACGGGCCTGGTCCCTGCACAGCCTCAGAACTCAGGGCAAGCTCACCAGACCGGGAAACAAACAATCGTAAGCCACGATCCCGCATGTCCTCACCGTGGAAGAACCTGGTCGGCGAGGAGAAGGGCGGCCTCCAGGCGGGCGCCCCGCGGCTCACGTCGCCCCATCTACCTGCACGCGAGCGAGATCGATCAGTCACGGGAAGAGGGAGGCGGCTAAGTAGAACCCAGGAAATCGGGAGCCGGCCCCACCTCTGGGCGCGCGCGAGGAGTGGAGGCAGGAGCGGGCGGATGCGGAGGAGGAGAGGGCGCGGCGGGCGAGGAGGAGCGCGAGGCGTGCGCCGCCGGGGAGCCGCATGGTCGGTGAGGGGAGGTCAGTCGATGGCCGTCGGCGTCGCCGCCTCTGGGTTAAGGTGGAGAGGGAGCAAAGGGAACGTTCTGGAATGCGCTGCTTCGCGGGCCTCCATTCTTCTCGAGAGTCGAGACGGAGGACCATCCTAGCTCATTGGGCTTTAGTGTGTTCTGGACGTGGTGGGCCAGCCCGTCCAGTACCCAGTCATATGCGAGCCCGAAACCGTGGGCTCTTCTTCTCGTCGGCGAAGAAGAGCATGGGCGCATGGCCAGATACCGCCGCCCCCGCAGTCGCTGGACTATTGCAAGAAATGATTTTTTTTTTGCTTTCTTGGTTATTTGTGGTCTTTTTTCTGAGGGTAAAGAGAGGTTTCATTAATTAGAAAAACAAGTAAAATACCCCGCGCGTTGCAGCGGGAATCTCTTACAAATCTCTGTTATGTAAAAGAAAGGATATAACACGCATGATACGGGATGGGAATATGCAAGATTTAGCTGAGATCCACGCGCATTGCTGCGGGAATGCAAGCTATAAAAGGATGATCAAGCATTGACCGCATCGAAAGGTATTGTAGACAACCAAATTTGATATTTCGAATGGCATTTAGATTGTAAAAATAATTATATTTCATAGAAGGATACTACCAAAATAGCAATTAAGATTAGATACACTTTATGGGAATTTGATATCAAGTTTGCAGAGAAAAAAAGCTGCGAATAAAAGACACATTTTTTAGGGGACCAATTTAAATATGTTTTTCTTTTGTTTATTCAACGTTTAATATTCTCCAATCTGGTATGAAGATAGTAAGAGGAATGATGTGTGCACAGGAGACCTAGCCATGGTATTCTCAACTCAATACACCCACGCACAAACTCAAACGGCAAACGAACAGAATATATACTGGGAATATGAGCCTTCTCTTCATATATCCAACACAATGTAAATAGTGCAGAAAATATTAAATGCTATTTGATTTTCGTACATGAACAAACCACCAAAAGGATAGATGGTTGAGAAAAGAAAACCAAAGCTTCGGGCTGACTTGCATCCCCTTGATTCAGCTGAAGGTTCCTCCTCCTTATATCATGTGCTAGTAGAATTGTAGAAATACTCTGGTATGAAGATAGTAAGAGGAATGATGTGTGCACAGGAGACCTAGCCATGGTATTCTCAACTCAATACACCCACGCACAAACTCAAACGGCAAACGAACAGAATATATACTGGGAATATGAGCCTTCTCTTCATATATCCAACACAATGTAAATAGTGCAGAAAATATTAAATGCTATTTGATTTTCGTACATGAACAAACCACCAAAAGGATAGATGGTTGAGAAAAGAAAACCAAAGCTTCGGGCTGACTTGCATCCCCTCGATTCAGCTGAAGGTTCCTCCTCCTTATATCATGTGCTAGTAGAATTGTAGAAATACAGGCAAACAACTACGTGCCTTGTACTTGACTTTAACCATCACTCAGAACAGAATTTCATGAATCTGGGTGAACCATTACTACAGATGTACTTGGCAGAATATAGTACAATGATGTAGTAAACATAATTGGATATACGGAGGTTATTAACCTGAGTATGACTGCAGGAATCTAATTCGACAGAATAAGAAGACCATGGAATATTATTGTAAGAAATTGAATAATTAACTTGGGGTTACTGACCATGGACCAAGGGATGGAAGCAAAGGGAGTCGGTCGTTACTTGCCCCTTGGGTCTGCGTATCGAACGCCTTCACATCCTTCTGCATACTCACGTCTCACGCTCTCTGCACATAAACAAATCAGCTTTCTTGTCACTGTAAAGCGGTGAAGGAGATCCTCCGATGGATGTCGATGGAAGAGATTGATGATGGCAAGATACGTTGGCGATTGGATGCTGGAGGACGCGGCGGACGGACATACCGCCGGATTGGTTGAGAGACGCATGGTGATGGGTCCGAGCGCAGCGTAGGCGTGCTAGTTGTCCAATCCAATCTGAGAAACCAGTCCATGCCATCGTAAATCGCCTCGGCTGCTGGTATCGTGAACCATAGTGTTATAGGAAGAAGGGGAGAAGCATCGATGGTTCAGTTCTAACATAGAGTACAGAGATGCGAAGATGAAGCGTACAGACGTGCGCGAAGTAAACTCGGCTCATCAACGGCTGGGCTACAGTAATGGGCTGCATGTGGCGGCTCTGGGATGCCTTCGTCAGTTTCTTGCCCGACTAATCGGATGCTTCTACTATTAGAATCTTGCGCATTTACAGTTTTACTTTCCTGTCGCGGATCATGGAGAAGAGAAAGTGCGACAGAAACTGCTGGGAAATAAATCACAACGAAGACGAACATAATAGGGGTGCGTGTTGTTCCAACTTATTCAGCTAGCAGGCCGATCTCCCAAACATGATCGACACAACAGAATGGACGGTTGGAGATACGAATCGGATGGCTGTGGTTAGTGGATGATGTGGCTAAGCTGCATGTCAAGATAGACAAATTAAATGATCTCTTAGTGGGCTTCTCTCTTATAAGAGGTATAGATAAGGATTAATTCCTGGTTTATGATCTCTAAGACTTCCGAAGGGCCATGCAGAGTCCACTCCGAGACCGACTTTGATCTCATTCCCAGCTGGGCCAACTGATGAGTTACCCTATTAGTTCCTCTCTTAATCTTGTGCCAATGCACTTCACTAATGCGTTCACAGACGCTTCATATTTCCTCAAACACCTGCAACCAAGGCGCTCTCGAGCCCCTAGGCTGTACTAAATTGCTTATTATTTTTGCACAATCAGATTCTATGATCACTGACATTTGGAGTTAATGGCACCAGCGGTCACACAACTCGTCGTCGATGTGCACTTAACTCACACTTCTCCAGAACGTGATTATTTGGTCACACAACTCGACAAGTGCATGCACGCAGGTCACTGACCCCACTTGTCAGTCCGTTTTGGACTGTAAATTTTCAGAAAACCCCCTGGAGTAATATTAATTTTACAAAATGGTCCTCCTAATTTTACAAAATGGTCCTTCTAATTTTACAAAATGGCCCTCCTAATTTTACAAAATGGTCCTCCAGGGGAACCATTTTTTAAAATTAATATTACTCCAGGGGTTTTCTGAAAATTTACCGTCCAAAACGGACTGACAAGTGGGGTCAGTGACCTGCGTGCACGCACTTGTCGAGTTGTGTGACCAAATAATCACGTTCTGGAGAAGTGTGACTTAAGTGCACATTGGCGTCGAGTTGTGTGACCGCGGGTGCCATTAACTCCTGACATTTGTACTTTGTCCGCTGCAATTTTGGTACCTGCTAGGCAAGCTAACGCTTCAACTTCAACAACGTCCGAGCATCTCTGAAGATACGAATGCCCAGAGTACAGGCCAGGCCCCTGCAATCTCTAGCTACAACCCCTATGCTTGCTTCACTTGTCTCTTTCAGGAAACTCGCATCAACATTTATTTTCGCCCAACCTTCAGGTGGCGGTTCCCACTTTTCAATCTCCTGCTGAACCCTTGTGTTTGTTTCCTCCTTCGTTTGATACATTAGTCCCTTCCCTTTCATGTCTTCCATCTGTTGTCGTACCGGCAACAGAGTACACACGTAATTCTTCAGGAAAGAGACTGAATCAGCAACTGTGGCTCTACCTTTTTCATGTATAATATCATAATTTGTGGTCCTGAAAAAACTGTTGTGTCAAAATATGGAGAGGGGAATGTCTTCCAAAAACCCTAGCCTTGTCAACTATGTCATCAGCCAACATATTTTTCGAAGAAAGATTCTAAATATGACAAGTCTCACATGCTTTCGATAATAAGGAAATAAAGAACTGGAACGAAACGAAATAAACCACTTCTAGTGGATGAACTTCTCCCAATTTTGTCTTTTAATAGAATAATAGGATGGCTTGCTTTAACCAACACTCCACTTTTTGCTCTGTCAAAGGACACTTACTATGCATGACTCATCGTTATATAACATTGTACAACCTGAAGGTTTATGTCGATAGAGTCTTAATGCATGTGCCTCTGAATCTTAGTTTAGAACTAACTGACAATAAGTGGATAGCATAGCCACATTTATGCCAACGATCGTTATATAACAATTTGTCTAGATGGGGACATACTATGGGACTTGCACATGCCTAGTTGCTACTTTTTTTTTCCTTTTGGTTAATTCGTGGACCTTATATAGATCCATGATTTGTAGCAAATTTGAGTACTAAACACCTTAATGGGCATCTTATATTTACTAATTGGAGGCCTCATACGAGATACCACGTTAATCCTGAGAATTAACAAATTGTGTCCATCAGATTAACCGAAGATGTATTTGTGGCCATTAGATTAAGCACACCGTCGCCATGCTGAAACACGCGAGGAAACTTTTTTGTCCATCCAATTGACTAATGACCCAACGACATCCGTTGGATATGGCTGATACCGTCATGCACCTCTTGGAGCCAGTTCGAATCCCCTTTCTATCTCTTTCTCCATAATAAAAAACGAAGAAGAATTATATCTAACATCGTCTTCCTATTTAATTGATCCGCCAGCGCAAAGTAGCGCCGCCACGCGGCCGTAAGTAGTGACCGATCTTGGCGACATCCTCGACAAGTCTCTGTCTTCCGGTGCTCATCCATTGCCCGGCGGCAGTACGTAGTGGGCAGACTCGGCGACTTCCCCCAAAATTTCTCCGTCTTCCCGTCCCCGTGGGCAACCGCGCGGCTGTAACGGCCGAATTCTACTGATATCCTCGACATCTCCCGGATCATGGCCATGTACCACGATCTGTTATATTATCGCTGATCTATCTAACGTATTGCGTTCCAATCTATCTGAAACAGGCATTCAGCAGCTGATTCTTGGTCACGTCGATCACCAGGCAGCTGCCTCCGACAATCTTACAAATCTGAATCTCGGACTGAAATATTTCATGCATTGCAGGAGCCTAGCTTGATCATCCGAATTTGCACACCACTACATGCATGTCTGCATGCTAACATGATTGGTTTGTCCCATCACGATCTCTAATAGATATTACTATAGCTGGTCGCCTGTATGATTTTTTTGTGATACATGTGCAAAAGCTTACAGAGATTTTGGATAATTAATTTTCTCAGTTCTCACTATCCAAGGTTATTGATGTTCCTTCAGATAAGAACAAAGAACAAGTTACTGAATAATAGACCTTTATGTATACCAATAACATGCCACTATCTATTGTGATTTTTTATATCCGCAGCTCTCGAATTATTATGTTTCTTTCAGTTTAGAAAAAATAAGCTTTACTTCAGGTAATTAGCAGTGCTCAGCTGCAGGTAGGTTCTCGGTGATATTTTCATAAGAATTGTGCCAGTGAACAATGCTATATTCCTTTCTTATACTGGATAGTAGAGCTAGCCTCGATTGCTAATCAATGCTTTCCTTCTTTCTGCTTTGAAAGTTCTCTGAGTGCACCAGATGAGTTGACTGGGATGTCTGTACTGTTTAATCGATGTGTTATCAAGTTCGATTATAATTTGTACGCTAGGTTCTCGATGAAATTACCATGGCCTGCCCTGTTTCTGCCCATGGCCCCATGTGATCATTTTTTAGGAATAAAGGTGGATTTAATAGGAATATATGCATGAATAGCATCACGGGCTGTCAGTTTCTACACCCAAACTGGATGATATATCATTGATTATGTAGAGTCTGGAGAATATAATGCTACTGAATTTGTCTGAGAGAAAAGCGGTGTAAATAAAAATGTAACCAAACGTGATCTTTAAGTCTGCTAGATAACAAGAGTATGTGTAACGTATTCCTTGGGATGGACTAATAGGGTGTGGCACTGAACTATTTCTACTGCTCCAATTTTTTCTTGATTTCTAAGCACTTGGGGGAATAATTCCATGTAACACGAGCATTCAGTGGCTTTACATCTGTTTTGCTTGAATTAATGGTGTCAAATATATGATGTTCTGTTTTCTTTGAAACGGAATAGATGATGTTCTTTCAATATGGTAATAAGTGATTTTCTTTCATTGCAGTTCTTATATCGCAAGGCAAGGATGATGACTTCAATTTACTCCTGTGACCAGTTCGGGGACTTCAGTTTTTGGTACCTCCTTCACAATACCATGGAAAGCTACAATTGTTTTGACAAATTTGGGTTCGTGTTTTTGTTCACTCTTCATCTCTTCACAAGCTTCAGTTCTCTACTAATTGCTGATTGGTGTCTGTATTTTCGTTTCCATAATGAGTCCAACATATGCCGCGGAAGAGGATTTACTCATTTAGGACCTATATTCTAAATTCTGAAGGTTAAATCATTTAGTACCTCTGTACACTTTTGTGACTTTCAGAGGATGAAATTATCCATCTAAAGCAATTGTCCGTAACTTGGAATGTTTGTTAACCCATTTCCTCAAAGTATGCCCAAACTATATTATTTTGTTACTATGTTCCTTTTTTGATGTTAGAATTGACGGGAATGGATAATATAGTTATACCCATATTAATTAAGAACAAGTGTTATGCAAAAATCATCACATACTAACTAACCATTGACTTTTGTCCATTGTATAAGGCTTCTATTTTTTCAATCGATTTTATCTTTTTTTTATCCATCACGACAGAGTCTGCAAGAGGGACTGCGGTAGCTTCCCGCAATGATCCACCAATGAAGTTAACAGTAGGTAAAAAAGTTTCCTTTATATCACTGAATAAGCATTACTTTGTTATTAACTGTTTTTTACGAAACACAGTACAAACTTGGACACTCGCATGCACGCGCATGTACTCACCACTACAAACGCACAAACGTACATCCTACTGCTATGAGCATCTTCAAAAACTGAGCCGCCATGAGGGGTCTTTAAATTGACGAAGTCACTATAGTTACTATGGTTTTTTGGACGGGTCCATGCCATAGATACATTGTTAAAATGAAATTATGGTAAGTATATTGTTCTATAAAATTTAGTGCATACTGTCGTCAAAAAATATAATTGCAGAGAAATTTTAGTTATGCTAATGCAAATGACAATGGTCATCATTAATATTTAAAACCAGCTGCCTTTTTAGTGCATGGTGATAATGTCGTGTAGATTTGTTTTCAATTTTAATGCATTAACAGAGAGATAATAAAAATGCCAACTTGATTTAATTTACCTTTTTGGATATGACATCTGATTTCTTACATTTTCTGCTTTTATAGGTAGCTTTAACCATATGTCCTGTTTAATATCGTCATTGCATTCTTGAAATTGAATATGTATGCATTGGATTGAGTTTAAGCATTACTTTTTTTACTCAACCTGCAAAATACATGGTGCAACATCATTAGTTCACAAAATACATAAGTCCAAATATCTCGAAGAACATAATAATCAACTAATAATATGTAATGCAATCTAGCCCGTGCAGGTGCACGGGTTGATGACTAGTTTTATTAATGCAGATGCTCGCCCCTCCTTTTCGAAAAAAAAAGAGAATGGAAATGTAATGCCAAGCACTATTCAATCAGAGCCTTCAACATTATTATAGACTTATAGTCGGTTCTTCATGCAACTCCAAACAAATGTAGAACAAACACTAACAGCCACCTAACCTATTTCATAAGTGGTAAATCCTCCCTCCTAAGCATGTTCCATACCGTCGACAGTTGCGGCGGCCGGCGGCGGCGCACGGCGTATGCCGGTGTGCGTGGCCAGCGCCCAGAGCACGGTGACAAACTCGCCACCCTCGGGCAGCACCTTGGCGTGCCCCATGACGCGCTCCTGGTCGTCCACTGTCGTCGGCGCCACGTACACCACGAGCTGCACCCACAGATCGGCCAGCACCTTCCACATCCCCTCCACCCCGCCGGAGCTGGCTTCCTCCTCCAGCGCGCGCGCCAGGCTGGCCCCTCGCTGCAGCGTCGTCATCTCCGGCACCAATTCCAGCGCCTGGCCCAGCTTCTCCGCCAGGCCCATGATCTGCTCGTGTTCCCCACCGCCGACAAGCACCGCCACCGCCGGGAGATAGTAGGTCCAAAAACCGACCGTGCGCCTCAGCTCCTCCTCCACGGCCTCGAAGACGCGCTCTGTCTTGTCCTTGTTGTCCGGCAGGAGCTCCGGGTGGAAAGCCACCAGGTAGGCGCAGTACTTGGACAACGTCGTCGCCACAATGACATCGCGCCGACGACAAGCCGGTGCTGGTTGCCGGCATCTCTCTCGCTCCTCGAAGAGGCAGGTAGCGATGTGCCACGCGAGGATGACCTCGGCGACGCTCTCGCTCTCGCACCCACGACGGAGCTCCCTGTGCGCGGCGACGGCGAGCTTGCCGTTGCTGACAAGGCCACCATGACTAGTAGCAGTGGCTAACAAGTACTCGGCGATGGAATGCTTCACCTCCTTTGGCACGGCGGCGGTCGGCAGCGTCAGCGAGAACGATGCGACGGACGGCAAGACCAGGATGCGGCAGGATCTCAGCACGGAGAAGTGCTTCATGGTGAGGTCCGGGTGGCTCATCTTGCTCCGCACCCACAGGATACGGCGGATAGCCCAGGTGAAGCTAGCGCTCCGGCGCCAATGGAGCTTGGTGGTAGCGTACCCGTGGAGCAACGACACGAGGAACCAGTTGGAGAAGAGGAACACCACAAACTCCCACACTTGCTCGTACACCAGCACCAGGAAGAGGAGCAAGGTGATGGAGAGGTCGATGGTGGAGAAGAAGACCGACGGAGAGGTGGCGACCCTCGTCAGTAGGCACTTCGCCATCCTGACCACCCCGAAGGAGACGGTGTAGTTGTCGCTCTCGACGCTGCGGAAGGCGAAGAGCACGTCGCCGTTGCCGCAGAGCACGATGATGACGAGGCAGAGGAGAAGCACCATGGACGGGAGGAGGAGGTAGTTGGCGAGCAGGAAGAAGGGGCTCGCCATGGCCACGGGGACGACCGAGTGGTAGTACTCGCTCAGAAACATGGTCTCATCCTTCATCACCTGGAACAGCAATTCCGATGGCTTCTCGTCTTCGTCTTCCTGGCGCCCATATCTCCTGTTGTTGTTGCTGCTGTACAACAAGCCCCCTTTGGAGAAGATGAGGTTCCGGCAGTCTTCGGTCTCGGCCTCGCTCATGGACGGCAGGTGCTCGAAACAACGGCGAAGAAGTTTGAACAGCGCGAAGGACAGGCAGAGTCTCCTCAGCCGCCCATCTTGGTCGAGGGAGGCAAGGAAGCGGTCGGTCTCTGCAAGCTGCCAGATTTTCCCGACAGTCGTGGTCGTCGCGGCCAGGGCGGTGTTGTCGTCATCGGCGGTGAGGCTGTAGCCAGACGGGGTTGGCTCTATCACCAGCTTGTCTTCTCCCATCACTGCGTACCGACACGACTTCAATAGTTCCTCGTCGTCGTCGTCGTCTCCATGGACATGTCCGTGCAGCTGCTGATGACGATGTTTTTCAAGTATCCGAGCTTGCATGTAAGAGATGATGACGCGCGCGTTCTTCCCGTAGGCGAAAGAGTTCTTCCCCACCAGAGTGAACGTGATCCTCTGAACCAGCTTGGCGGCGCAGAGGAGCCAAAGGATGCCAAACACGGCCCTCCGGCCGGCGCCGCGCAGGTTGAAGAAGACGAGGCTGCCAAGCCATGCGACACGGCCGGCACGCTCCACGGTGCCCTTGTGCCAGCCGTCCCCCTGCTGCTGCTGCATGGGTATTTCCTCAACCTTGTTGCGGAGGAGCTCCACGAGGAGCATCCACGTCAGGATCAGCCGGGCCCGCAATGGGAGCTCGCCGCCGCTCGCGCTGGCGCCAGCGTTCTTGGCCTCGGAGAAGAGGTAGGACATGACGGGGAGGAAGAGGGAGAGCGCCTTGGAGAGCGCGACGCGGACCTTGGGGTCGAGGATGGCGCTGGCGTCGGAGAGGCCGCTGAAGAGGTTGAGGTTGAAGAAGAGAGCCGCGAGGAGGAACATGATGACGGTGGCTGACACCATGGATGCCTCGTTGCTCTGGTCCGCGTACGAGTTGGTCAGGTTCCACACCAGCCCGCTTGTTCTCCCGCAGCTCGCGTTGAAGCTGCCGCCGCCGCTACCGCCATCGCCGGCCAGTAAGCCCATCGTCACTGAGTAAGCGCGTGTGGGTTTTTGATCACCTACCTAGCCGAAAGCTTGCTCTTCACTGTGAATGAATATTGGACTTTTAGAATGTCGCGGAGGATGGCATTTGGTTTGGTTCTAGCATGCATGGAGTCTTCCCACCTTATGTCTACGACTCTATACATACATTTTTTTTTTCCTTAGGAAGAACAAGCTGCTTAACCTGCCGAACACTACCTCACGCGAAAAACCAATTCCACACCCATGTTGACATCTCGGTCTTATCAGTGTCCTTCCATTCCCTGTGTTTTGCATCAAGATTGGTGAGTTATTTTGCAAAAACACCTCTAGCAACATCGACTTCTTATCGAGCAGTCCCAGTTATTTTACAAAGTGTACCTTCTATTTCTTCCATAATTCATTTTCCACCACATATTTCCATGTATCGTGGTCATGGCTGATAATTCTTTGTTCTATTAATAGGAGATCGTCTGATGGTGGTGGTCATACAAATGATTACGTTGGTTAATTTTTTGTTTGTAACGTCGTCTCGAACCCATTCAAGGTTTTTTTCTTCTCAGTTCCATTTTGGAATTTAGATTGATCACACTGACTTATTTTGGGGGTTTTCGCTGGGCGGCGTACATAGTGCCGAAGTGGATGATTATCCGGACTTGAACGATACATGTTGAGATATCGCGAGAATAGAAGATGTGCCTGGAACAAATATCCACACAAAATCATTGCAAAAGGTGCATCATTTACCCATGTTTTTCAACAAACTGTGCATTTATTAAACTCAAAAGTTTGCATCAAGGTGATACAAATCAAGACTCCACACTTGACCTTTTTTTTAGGGGTCACTACTCGGAGGCTGAGAGATCAGAGCAATGGCGCGCATTCAATCGAGACTTGTAGCGAGCCTGACCAAGTGTCGCCGGGGCCGACATGCATGCAGTGATTCCGGAGAGGCATGCATGCATGCAGTGGTACCATCATAATCGTAATAATAACCAGATCGATCAATCAATTTGTGCCAAGCGGCAGGCCAACAAGTGGACTAGCTTATCTCGATAGCTTTTTTTGAAACAAGCCCAGATCTATTAACAAAATACACCGGTACAGACACCCCTGCAAGAACGGAAAATTACAACGCAACCCAGGGGGAAGACGACCACCGCCGCCGTCAACACGCATCGAAGGCACGCCGCCGCCGAGAACGCTCCGGGGAGCCTCAAAGGGAAGCCGCCGAAGACCTTCGAGGAAGGGGCACCACTGGCCCTACGCGCTGCAGAAGAAGCCGCCGTCTTCATCGCTGTCACCAGCGAGTCGTTGCAAGAACCGAGCCCGCCTCCTGTACACCAGTCGCGAACCAAACGCCGGCGAGGGAGGGAACGCCGGCAGGACAAAGCCGCAGCCAACCGCCGCCATCGAAGACGACGGCGGGAACGAGGGGAAGCTGCAGCTAGGCAAAAAGACGACGGTGGCCTCCCCACCTCGACCCCGCCGCCCGCACACCACCCATGCACCCTATCTACAACACCGGAACGCAGATCCGAGGATTCCCAATCCTCCCGCCGCCGGCGCGGCTGCCGGAGGGTGGGAAATCCTACGGATGCGCCGGCGAACTCTGGTCGATTTGAGGTCTCCCTCAAGATCGCCTTCGGTCACTGTAGAAAGAGAGGAGGACGGAGAGTTCCAGAAATAGCGAGGTGTTCCCGTCTGTGACATGTGGCTCTTATCTCGATAGCTAGAGTCGTGGAGCTCGTAATAACAACAATAGGACGACGTGATTACACAGGGTAGCAGGGCCACAGCAATGGCGCCGCGCGCGTTCAGTCGAGACCTGCAGCAAGCCGGGACCCACGCGGGGAGACATGGTCCCACATCCACGTCGTGCTGACTGCTGAGAATGACGTCATTCTCGACCGTATACCACGTGTCATATATAGCACTCGTGTATTCCTGATCGAGTTGCTTAGCTTGGTACGAAGTGTAATGCGTTGAACATGTCTACTTTATAATTGCTATGCATGTCTAGAGATCCAAGGAAGTAATGAAAATTAGTTTTCTTAACAATAAATCGGTCGAAAGCCAATCGGAATAAGACACGAAATGACCATTATCTCTCTCGCGCTTCCGGCTAGCTATTGTTTCGTCACACATCTACGAATGAAGTTTCACGTCGTAAAATTGCTTTTCTACGATGCACGCTAGATCTCATACATGGGCATTGTGAACGAAACTTGTGAGCATGTTACGTACTCGTCCTTTAGTGATACACGACAGAACACATCGCCCCGCACGGTGTGAAGTAAGAAGAATTTCGACGAAGCTAGACAATAACTTGATGGTATATGCGCTCTTCTTTTACTGATACAAGACGAAACATTTTTGTGGACTCTAAACAAAAAGAAGCCCGACGAGACATTATGTAGAACTCAAGAACCCGAAAAATTTAGTACGAATGTCGGTCACAACGGATAGTCGATCAAAGCACGAAGATGGCATGCACACGGTAAAAAAAAAAAGGCCACTTTCATTAACTAGGCAAACAAAATGGTCGGGGGAGACAATTGTTATGTAGAATTGAGCACATAAATTTAGAAATATAGATAAGATATTGCCATACATTCTTATCCCAACTACCCGCTCTGTTGGGTATCCAAGGTTAAAGAGCCATTTTCGGTTTTTTTTGCGTTCGCAATAGCCATGTGATCCTATTGGTACTCACTCGTCATCTTCACATGATACGTAGCAGGTAAGTACATTGAATGACTAACAAGTCGTAACAAAAAATGGAATTCAAACTATCTTGTATATGCATAAGGCTGACAAAACAAAATTTACTGGTTTCTTTGCGAAAACAAAGTTTTTTAGGAATGAAAGTTTTAAACTCTCTTTGTCCTTCTTTTCATAATCGTAATATTGTTGTGTCAACTAATATATCCTTGAGTGGACTTAACTTTCACTTAACCTAACCATGCTTCACTTGCCGCCAAACCCATAAATGAGGTTCATGTGGCAGTCCAAATATCACAACATGACTTACCCCTTTTGAGCTTCATGTGATGGTTCATAGATCAAAACAAAACTCTTTCGATTCTGAAAACAACTGAGAGGGATCCTTCAAAGGATTCACAGTTGTTCAAATTGCTCGTAACTTGGAGCAACTCTAATCGATTAGATCATGCATACTGCAGAGGTTGTACACTTTTCACACATGTCACAATCCAATTAGATCATTGATATGATCCAAAACATATGTATAATTTTTGATTGTTTCATCCTACTTTTATATCATTCTTACATACATATATAATGATTTATATCATTTTGTGGCATTTTCATGAACTAACCTATTAACACGATGCGCAGTGCCAGTTCTTGTTTTCTGCTCTTTTTGTATTTCATAAAAGCTAGTAAAAAAATATTCTCGGAATTAAACCAAAATTTAGGGAGATTTTTTATCGGAGAAAATACACAACAAGATCAAAGGGCGAAGCGAGGGGCCACCAGAGGGCCCGAGACGGGTGCCAGGGGCAACCGCGCCGGGCAACCGCCTGGGCCCTCTGGGCACCGCCTCGGTCACCTCCTTCGCGTATTAAAGCCCCTAAACCCTAGTCGGACTGCAGGTCTGCAGCCGACCTTGGGTTTTAGCACCACATATATATCTCTATTAAGCTGCCGGTTGGGAAAAGTCGCATGTTGTAAATCCCTGGCGTTTGACCTCACCCGATCATGGTGAAGATTTGCTGGCCGGCGTCCGTGGTTTTTTCTCTTCCATTGTTGGAAGGGTTTTTCACGTTAAATCTCGTGTCCCCGTTGGTTGATCTTGTATTGTTCGTCGTTTTATCTGCCTATTGTTTATAACATTTTATGGATATGATAATTAAGTTGGCCATTTAGCTTGAAGAACATGAATGTTCATACATGACATGTCATTTGTGAAGCCTTTTTTGGAGAAAAAATTCAAAATGCTTGTTTATCATTTCGCCGAGTGCTCAATTAAACGGTTGGCAAAGGTAAATCCGAAGATTCTGGTAGTTTGAAAGCTTGCAAGAGATGCGAACATTACATCAATCAGGGATTATGATCTCAAAAGAGATGGCGTACGAGAGCACCAACATGGGTCTAATTCCTCCTTGTCAATATGCAATATGAATTGCGTTCAACAACTTAGAAAAAAAGCTAGTGGCGATGCAAAAGGTAGTGCAACAATTAATTAACCTAACAGACTGGAAGAGCAGGCATGCATATAGCATAATGGATTGAGCACGAAAGCTAACACGCGCCACGGCGGAATCCGACGGCCCCGGCGGCGACATCGTAGAGAACCTCGTGCGTCTGCTGCTGCACGTTGCCGATGAACCCGAGGGAGAAGTCCGTGGCGACAGGAGTGAAGGCTAGGCACCCATCTAGCATGACAGCCAGCGGGTCGAGCTCGACGATGGCGCCGCCGTCGAACACAAGGGACACCGTGGGCACCGTCACGTTGGTGAACCCCATGAAGTCGTAGCAGGTGTCGAGGTTCGCCATGGGGTCCCGTCTCGTGTACGCCCTCATGGCGTTCCGGAAAGCCAGCCGCAGCGCGCGGTACGCGGTGGGGGGCAGCTGCGTGATGAGGGCGCTCGAGTCCATGATCGTCCCACCGGAGAAGACGACCGGTGGCACGTTGAGCCGCCGCCCTGCTACTTCGATACCCTGGAGCCGCACCACGTAGTTGGTCGGGTTGATGAGATTGGCGTTCCTGAGCAGCAGCGTGGTCGCGAACGACGAGCTACCCGAGGCGCCGGCGCCGCCGTCGACCGGCCCGCCGAGCGAGAGGAACCCGGAGGCGCTCGGCTGCGGGACGCAGTAGGAGAAGGCGTTGCCGAAGGCGCGCGCCGTCTGCGAGAGCAATGACTGGTGCCCGCCACCGAGCGACATGGTCCCGGAGGTCTGGCTGCTGAAATTGCCGCGCACGGCGTGGCTGCACCCGAACCGGAAGTTGAAGAAGGTGGTGCCCGGGCTGATGGTCAGCGTGTCGGTCATGTACGTGCCGGCGGTCTCCCTGTGATCGCTGTACTCGATCAGGTACTGGCACTCTCCGGCCGAGTTGTTAGACTTGTTGGAGCAGCCATTCCCGTAGCTGCCGAGGGCACGGCAGGCGCGGGAGCCGCACCGGACGGCCCTGGCGGTACTCGACCTCTTGGGATCGTAGAAGGTGTTGCGCTGCGGGTAGCAGAGGGGCATGGGGCAGGGGAGGCACTGTATCCACGGGACGTCCACGGTCGTGTCGATGGCCATTCTCTGGGACAGGATCATGGGGTCGTCGTCGTCGTCGCCAGCCTTCCAGCCGTCAGAGCCGGAGCCGAGGGCGAAGCTCGCTTGGAGCATGTAGTCCACCTGCGTCATTTCCACGTGCGGCGTGTCTGGCTCGAGCACGTCGTCCGCCCCGCCGGTGGTGGCCTTCCTTCGGACGTAGTCCGTGCGGACCTGGTCCCAGCGGAGCATCTCGATCAGGGACGGCGATGGCGTGCCCGCCGACGACGAGCACGGGCCGTACGGTCGGTGTAGCGGCACCCACTTCCTATTGGCGGATGGAATCACTGCAGAAAGGGGAAAAAGCATTATTACGCCGCTGGATCGATGTCACACAACCCATTTGCATATCATCGCATGTACGTACCCTTGAGGCCAGAGCAGATGGATTTTGGCTCTAGATAGCTGGTTTGTACCACCATGTAGTGCTGACGGCGTCCCTCTGCTCCGGCGCCGCCGGCATGGGCCATGCAGGATCTACTGGACAAGAGGAGGACCACGACAGCGACGACGAGGGCTAGCGGGCCGGAAGGACGAGTCATGGCTTCCTGTGATGTTGCCATTTCTGGCCGATTGGTGGCTAACTAGAATAGCATGTGAGGAGAGGTTGTCGCCTAGGTAACAAGGCACAAATAATGCACGGGAAACGCCTTCCATCATCTCCAACGTTCTGAGCTCACGTAACGAGGAACTCCATAGCGCCGTATAGCTAGGTACTGTTTCCAGAGAAAGGATGACGCTCGGCGTACGAGAATCATCGCTTTGGGCTCAACAGAGGGTGAAAATGGACCAATTTGATCCAAACTAATAAACCAGTTATGGTTTTTTTTTTTTTTTTTTTTTGCGAAACACAGTACAACGCAGACGCTCACAAACACGTGCACACACTTACCCATATGAACGCACGAGATTGACGAAGTCACCACAGACGCCTCGTTGTCGACGAGAACGTCGCCTCCTATTGAAGAATATTCCGCCTAAATGAGAAACACCAGTGTCAAACCTGGGGTTTGAAGTTTGAACTCTGGTGGGCTACAACCACCCTCCTAACCATCTTGCCACAGGCAAGTTCTCATTTTTTTTCACAATCTTACCATGCATTTTACATACCGCCATATATACCCACGGCCCCATGGTTACATAGCAACGCACCATGGTATGCATGGCGTCGTGACTTATGACGACATTGAGAGCATCTCGAGTCGGAACCCCCAAAATCGGCCCCAAACTGTCCGCGGACATGTCCGGACGCGTCCGCGGACAGCCCCCAAATGTGGTGCTCTACAACCACAATGTTCAAATCTTCACACCCAAAACATGCAAGCCATGCAAGGTAAATCATAGGGATAGATAGTTCAAAGATCATACGAATAAAACATAGTTCGAACATTCACGGACATAGTTCAACACACAAATTAAACGGACATAGTTCAAGGCATCATCACAGACGGATGCACATTCGTCGAAGAGACCGGAGGTGATCAGAGATTGTGCGGAATCGGGCCCTTGTTCGCCGCTTCCGCCGCTGCCGCTTCCTCCTCTGCACGGGCCCTTGCTTGAACTCGCCGTGCCCTGCGAGCCCCAGTTGCACGCTCCATTTCCTGCCGTGCCTTGCGAGCCCCAGCTTCACGCTCATTTGCTGCCGTCTCTCTGTTGCCTCGCGTTCCCTTTGGCGAGAACGGCGTTCCATCCGAGCCTGTGTCTCCACTTGGCGCACCCTGTCCCTCTTCTCGGCGTCCGGCGTGTAGTCCACAAAAGGACTATTCTTCAGTATGTCCCAACAATGGACGAGATTCCACTCCCTCGTCGCCGGCCTCCCGCAAGCACATTGTACAGTGGGATGGCATCCTCCATCTATGTAAATTGAATCAATAGCTAATCAATGAAATGAAGCAAGTAGGATACGGCATTGTTGATGAACCACATGAAACTTACGCAACCCATTTGGGCATAGCATCCGGCAAACTTGTTAATCTCGGCGACGATACATTGCCACCTATGGCGGAGAGAGCCCTCGTTGCGGATAACTTCCGAGTTGGCATTGAACAGTTGAGAGATCCGGCCCCAAAATGAAGCTTGGTTGTAGCATCCGTTTTGAGCATCGGGCGGGTGGACAACCACGCATTGCACAACTTCTCATGATCACTAACCGAGTACATGTTCCCTCTAGGAACGACCTACGGGTTCAACAATTTCGTACATTAACAAATTCCTACATCCACATCCTACTTGTTCCTAAATCCTACAATGGTGGAAGGTAGGAACATACCCGCGGATGAGTCGCCACTGATGAGCCGGCTCCGGAAACGGCAGCACAGCCGGAGCAAAGAGCCACCGCCACCGATTTAGCTGACGGCGGCGCGGCTTCCATCTCCGCCCCGGGGCAGCTGCCCACCTCCCGCTCCTCCTCCTCCGTGAACGCATCCCAGTACATCTCAGTCCCGGAGACCGCAGATCCGCTGCCGGATTTTGCCATCCTTGAAGCTCTACGGGTGGAGAAGAGTGACATTGGATTGGAGTGGAAAGGGGATCGGAGAAAAGTGAGAGCTAGGGTTCCATCCGGGGTGGGGATTGAGCGGATATATGTGGGGTCGTAGTGGGCCGCTTCCAACGTGGCGACGCATCCGGGCGCGTCCGGACCACCCCAAACCCTCCCCACATATGGGCTGGCTTTGGGGTGTGCCAGACAGCCCGAACGTTTGGGCTGAGTTTGGGGGGAACCGCTGGGTGCTGGTTTTTTAGCCCAAACCCTGTCCGGGCTGTCCGCCGGACGTATAGGGCGGCTTTGGGGAGCCGGTTGGAGATGCTCTGAAACCATGGTGTCCTACCGCATGGTACCATGCAATGTAACCATGCGTCCCGGACGGGCCCATACCAGAAGGGTCAGATGGTATATTTTTTTAAACAAGTTCATTTTTGCTATTTTTTTTTAAATTTAGGTCAAATTAGTTCATCTTCATCAACCACTGCAGTTTCCAGCATCTAGCTTATTCAAGTTTGCTTTGAGACTGTGTAAACTTGGGTTTTGTAGTTAAAGTTGCAACATTTGGTTGTAATTTTTTTGCATATACCACAAATGGTAACATTTATGTTTCAAACTTCCCATGTATATACTGAATCCATTATGTACGTCTGTGACTTTTTCGTAATTTTCAAACTTGAAAATATGTTTTTTCAACCTAAAAAACGCGTATTGTTCCTTGCGGGTCACCCCTCCTCTCTTCCCATTGGGTCTTGAGTTGGGATCAGCAGTGCCCTAGTTTCAGATATCCCCCCTAGGTCAACCTATGCCTCGACTGATGCACATCTATCCTAGGATTTATTTGATATCTAATAATCAATACTATGTGGGCAAAGCTTTCAATAAGAAATTGTTGGCACATGTGTCGATAATGACGTTTCCAACAAGCTCAAACTTGAAATTTTCAACTCCGAAGCTGAGATTCAAATCATCACCTTACAAGAGCACCACACACATATTTTGACATTGCCTAACCAAGATGGAAGGAGTAATCATGCGTTTTCACCGAGGTATGCGCATACTTCTAGTCGAAACCATGACATCCAAAAACTTGTCTACTGGCCGACGATTTCTCGCTAGCTGGATCCCGATGCTACGAGGGTCCCATGCCCGCCCATTAAGCTGGAGAAGACGTCAGAATCAGGTTGACGACCTTGCCGCCCCGTGAAAGTGCATGCAGTACGTGCCTCTAAGTGGTTTTTTTTTATTATAGATGACAAACAATTAAGAGACTATACCGTGAACCAAAAGATCTCTAACCTAACCAGCCTCGAGTGGCAAGTCTACCAAATTATGCCACCGTAGGGTAAAGATAGGAACATAGGTCCTGGACGCCTGGTGTCCAGTTCCAGTGAATCTGTTAGTAGAACTTATTGTGAATCCCTTGCTGGGGCACACTGTAAAGATCCACTTGGGAGAAGCAGCTCAGGTCACTTCCTCGGTCATCTTTAACTGCTATGTGCTGTTCACGTACCGTACAATCCACTGCATGCCTTGCACACATGAATGCTCGTCCAGCACGTCGTAGTTAATACTTACCAGCACGCAGCACTGCTTGCTGCCAATGCATCCTTGCCCTATTACTTCATTGTTCTCTCGTCTTCTTACTATATCTAATGACCTGCACGATTAGTAACGCTTCTACTGCAATGAGTAGCACGCCGTACCTGTAACTTCTCCGTGTAGTAAATGGTGAAATTGGCCCCACGAAAGACTCGGCCGGCAGGTCGCGCTGCTGCACCTGCACGCATTGCAGCTGTAGAGCTCCTCGTCGTATGTTTTTTACTAAATGGCAGTCTTGTTAACTTAAACTAACTGTGACGCTTCAAATAACTTTCCCCTTCTGAAAAAACGTCATAGTCTAAAGTGTTCTGAAAATATCAGAGGCTGTCGAAATCTCAAAAAACGTCAAACACTTAGGCGTATCTCGAGACTGAAAACGCAAAATTTCTAAGTCATTTGAGAAAAGTCATTTGATGTGGCGTTTTCAGACTCAGCAGCCTCTGAGAATCTCAGAATACGTCATCTGGTGCGGCGTACTCTGAGATCTTAGAGTCTCTGTGACTGGAAAACGCACATACCATCTGGTTTTTTAGGCTTGGGATACGCCTAAGTGTATGGCGTTTTCTGAGATTTCCAGATGGTCTGAGATTCTAAAACGCCTAAGTCTGTGGTATTTTAGACCGAGTGTCATAGTTGGCTGAAAGTTTATTTGAAGGGTCACAATTCGCTGAAGGTTAACAAAAAGGCCATTTAGTAAAAAACATACCCCTCCTCGTCAGTGTCGATCGTGACACATGAACACTATAGGTTTTCCTGTTTTTCCAGTGACTAGCATATAAGCCGGTGACACCTAAAGAGAAACAAGATTAAAGTCTTGTGTTGATTTTTTTGGTATGTTCTTTCATATTAGACCATGGAGAAATCGTGCTATCGAGAGGCGAGAGCTAGCGGTTTTGGACCCGAACGAGAAGTTAATGATCATATTATATGATTTAGTTGTTTGCTCATTTTCTATTTGTTAGCAAACTATAGACCATTGACCCGGATCACTTCATTCATAACATGTGCTTTACAATACTATTTGATCAAGATTATGATGGTAGCATGCCACCTCAGAAATTATTTTCTTTTTATCCTTTTACTACTCGAGGACGAGTAGAACTAAGCTTGGGGATGCTTGATACGTCTCAAACGTATCTATAATTTCTGATGTTCCATGTTGATATTATACCAATTGTTACATGTTTTTATATACACTTCATAGCATTTTTATGCATTTTCTGGGACTAACCTATTAACAAGATGGCACAGTGCCAGTTCCTGTTTTCTGTTGTTTTTGTATTCCAGAAAATCTGTTCTGGAAATATTCTCGGAATTGGACGAAACTACACGGGGGTCCCTACTTTTCCAGAACACACCTGACGGAGCGAAGGAGCAGCAGAGGAGGGCCACCAGGAGGCCACACGCACCTAGGGCGCGGGCCCCCCCTTCTGCCGCGCCCTAGGGTGGTGTGGACCCCTCGGGGGTCCGCAGCCGCCGCCCTTTCGCCTACTTATTCCCCCCGACGCGAAAACCCTAAGTACCTGAGCAAATATCCACGAAAAGATCCAGAGACGCCGCCGTCGTCAACCCTAGCTCGGAGGGTTCAGACCCTCTTCCCAGCACCCTGCCGGAGAGGGGAATCGTCACCGGAGGCTTCTACATGGCCATGTCTCCGTTTAACCTGGGACAGTGACAGAAAGTTTTAAGGTTGTGGATGTGCTGTTGCCACTAGGGATAACCTAACGATGCTATGTCCACGGACATATGTGTTTGTTTACATTACGCACTTTACTTAATGCAATTATCCGTTGCTTGCAACTTAATACCAACGGGGGAGTCAGATGACAACCGACGGTGGATTATTAGTCATAGATGCTATTGGATAACGGTCTATGTATTATGTCGTAATGCCCAATTAAATATCATAGTAGTCAACATGTCATGTATATGCATTGTCATGCGCTCAGTATTCGTCAATTACCCAGCTGTAATTTGTTCACCCAACATGTTAGTTATCTTTGTGGAGAGACACCACTAGTGAACTGTGGACCCCGGTCCATTCTTTTACACTGATTAAACAACCACAAACTGCAAATTGTTCCTTTTTCATTCTCTGCAATTTAATACTCATTTTCCACACCATACGTTTAATCATTTGTTTTCAGCAAGCCAGTGAGATTGACAACCTCACTGTTTCGTTGGGACAAAGTAGTTTGATTGTGTTGTGTGCAGATTCCACGTCAACAGTCTAGACTCCCTGCAACAGCTATTTTTCTGGCGCCGTTGACAACCTTCTGAAGAGTTGCTGCTCCTACTGGTTCGATAACCTTGGTTTCTTTCTGAGGGAAAACTTGCTGCTGACTACATCATACCTTCCTCTTGGGGTCTCCCAACGGACGTGTGTTTCACGTCATCATTACTCCTATAACAATAATAAGAGTGTACCCTCCGATCTTGAAGTTATGCTTAAGGATTTTTTTAGTACACAAACTGCTTTCAATAAAACTATTGAGGAGAAATTTGGGAAAATTGATGTGCTTTCCTCTAAAGTTGATAGTCTTGCTCTTGATGTTGACTTGTTGAAACTAAAGAACATGCCTCATGATGTTAAAGAGAGCAAAACTCTCAATGCTATACAAGTTAAAATTGATAACAATGTGAGGATGTTAGCTGAATTGCATGCTAGATGGGAAAGAGAGGATGAAATTGCTAGAAAGAATAATATTGCTAGAGTTTATACTATTACTACTTCTGAAAATGCTTCAAACTCAAGTGTTAGCAAACCTCCTACCATTAATGGCAAGATAATTGGTGTTGGTAATGTTTCCACTTCTATTGCAAAATGTCCTAAATTGCCTGATAACTCTGAAACTGTCCTTGATAAAGATGCTGAAATTTCTAGCAATAAGGAAGATAATAACTCCATTACTTTTGATAATAATGACTTTGATTTTGATGGTTGCAATATTTCTGAAGTAATTAAGTTCTTGCAAAAGCTAGCTAGAAGTCCTAATGCTAGTGCTATAAACATGGCTTTTACTAAACATATTACTAATGCTCTCATGCAAGTTAGGGAAGAAAATTAAAACATGAAGCTTCTATCCCTAGGAAGTTAGAAGATGGTTGGGAGCCCATCATTAAAATGAAATTGAATGACTTTGATTGCAATGACCTTGGTGCTAGTATTTCTGTTATGCCTAAAAGATTATATGATATGCTTGATTTAGCACCTTTGGAAAATTGTTACTTGGATGTTCACCTTGCTGATTCTACTATTAAAAAACCTTTGGGAAGAATTGATGATGTTCTTATCATGGTTAACAACAATTATGTCCCCGTTGATTTTATTGTCTTGGATATTGAATGCAATCCATCATGCCCTATTGTGCTGGGAAGACCTTTTCTTAGAACTGTAGGTGCTATTATTGATATGAAAGAAGGGAATATAAAATATCAATTTCCTCTCAAGAAAGGTATGGAACACTTTCCTAGGAAGAAGATTAAGCCACCTTATGATTCTATTGTTCGAACAAATTACAATGTTGATGCTTCTTCACTTGGTAATACTTGATGCATGCTTTGTGCCTAGCTAAAAGGCGTTAAAGAAAAGCGCTTATGGGAGGCAACCCATTATTTTTACTTCTGCAATTTTTCTTTTATTGAGTCAAGGAGGTTTTACTTCTGTAGCAACTCCTTTGTATCTTTATTTTCTCGCATTGTTGTGCCAAGAGTAGCCTCTAATGTTAAGACGATGCTTAATTTTGATTGCTGCGCAGAAACAGATTTTTGCTGTTCACTGTACGAAATTCCTAAAATCACCAGATTGTTAATTAAATCTGAAAATTTTGTGCGTAATCTTTATGAATGTCTGAATCTTTCATTAGTTCAGAGTTTTTCGATCTGAGCGTCGTAAGTGCCTTGAAAAAATTCGTCTTTGCGGACTGTTCTGTTTTAGACAGATTATGCCTTTTTATTTTGCATTCTCTCTTTTACTAGTGTTGAGTGAAATTCTTTTTTGGGTGGAAGAGCTTCACATAACATCAGTGGCTGTAGCTAATGTTTAAAGTAACAAATCATATTGCGTCTTTATAGAACATGTGAATTTTTGATTATGCACTAACCCTCTAATGAGATCTACTTTGAGTTTGGTGTGACGGAAGTTTTCAAGGGTCAAGAGAGAAGGATGATATAATAGGATCAAGAAGAGTGAAGAGCTTAAGCTTGGGGAGGCTCCCATGGATCTCCCCAGCATATTTCAAGAAGACTCAAGCGTCTAAGCTTGGGGATGCCCAAGGCATCCCCTTCTTCATCGTCAAAATTATCAGGTCATCTCTAGTGAAACTATATTTTAATTCTTTCACATCATATGTGCTTTTCTTGGAGCGTCTGTGTGCTTTTATTTTCAGTATTGCACTTTTATTTTCAATAAAGCTTGACTGGACCCTAGCATTCTTGATTGGGAGAGAGACACGCTCCGCTTTTTCATGAGAATACTCCTATTCTTCACTTATATTTGTTGAGTATTCATATCTAGCGCTGTTCAGCTTTTAGCTCTTGTTTTCATGTATCTCTTGTCAGAGCTATTAGCTTTCTTTTGTAGAAAGTACTCTCTTGCTTCACTTATATTTGTTTGGAGAGTTGATGAAATAAATTGATTGGTGTTTGGTTGGTTCAGAAAATGTTGCATGTGGTAATTGGTATAAGGAAAAACTTGCTTAATCTTGTAGATCACTAATGGATAACTTGATGCTTGTCAATTGTTTTGAGTTAACAAGTAGATCATGATTAAATTGTGCATCACATGAGTTAAGCCTATTAGTGAAGAACTACCGTAAAGCTTGTTGAAAATTTGGTTTGCATCGGTGGTATCTCTAAGGTCTAGATATTTTCTAATAACAGGGTTTGGTTAACAAGGAAGACGGTATGAAGTCTTATAACGTTTGCAATATGTTTGTCATATAAAACTTGGTGTACGGGTTGATATTCTTGTTTGCTTACATAACCTTGCTAGCCTAAACTCTGTACTGAGAGGGAATGCTTCTCGTGCATCCAAATCCTTGAGCCAAAATCCATGCCATTTGTGTCCACCATAACTACCTATATGTGGTATTTCCTTGCCACTCCAAGTAAATTTTTCATGTGCTACCTTTAAATTATTCAAAATGTTATTATTCCCTTTTTGTGTCAATGTTTACTAGCTCATGAGGAATTAGTGTGGTTATTCTTTATTCTATTTGTTGAATGGACTTTTACACCTGGACTAGTGGCATATACATCCGCTTATCCAATAATTTGCAAAAAGAGCTGGCAACGGGGTGCCCAGTCCCAATTAATTACAACTTTAACCAATTAATTCTCTTCACACTTTTGCCCTGATTCATCAGTAAGCAATGACAAACAGTGAAATACCTGAATGTGTGTAAACCAAAGAGAAAGAGGGATGATCTGCCTTGCTGGTAGAAATAACGTCCTTCATGGGAGCCGCTCTTAAAAGTCCGTTTGACAGGTAGAATACTGTTCTCACCCGCTACCATTCGTTGACAATTAACAAACACCTCTCAAAAATAGATACTCCTCCATGGTATGTGATTGATGGAAGGCACCCGAGGATTCGGTTAGCCATGGCTTGTGTTAGCAAGGTTGGGAGGAGTATCAAATATTTTATGCAATCTCTATATGCTTTCAAAAACCTAAAAGCTCTAGCACATGACTTAATCCCTGCTTCCCTCTGCGAAGGGCCTTTCTTTTACTTTTATGTTGAGTCAGTTTTCCTATTCTTTCTGTCTTCCACAAGCAAACACTAGTGTCAACTTTGTTACAACATGCGTTATATGCAATGTATTGAACTTGTTATACTACTTTGTGTTGACAATATCCATGAGATAAATATGTTGAAAGTTGAAGCAAATGCTGAAACTAATTCTTCCTTTGTGTTGATTGAATACCTTTTATTAGAAACTATTGCTTTATGAGTTAACACTTATGCAAAACTGTTTGATGCTTGTCTCGAAAGTACTATTCATGAAAACGTTTAGCTTGTGTGATTCATTGTTTACTCATTATCTATTTGGTAGCAAATTATAGACCATTGACTTGGATCACTTCATTCATTTACATGTGCCTTGCAATATTATATGATCAAGATTATGATGGTAGCATGTCACCTCAAAATTTATTTTGTTTTTATCGTTTACCTACTCGAGGACGAGTAGGAACTAAGCTTGGGGATGCTGATACGTCTCAAACGTATCTATAATTTATGATGTTCCATGCTTGTTTTATACCAATTGCTACATGTTTTGCATCTACTTTATATCACTTTTATACATTTTTTGGGACTAACCTATTAACAAGATGCCGAAGTGCCAGTTCCTGTTTTCTGCTGTTTTTGTATTCCAGAAAAGCTAGTCTGGAAATATTCTCGGAATTGGACGAAACTACACGGGGTCCCTATTTTTCCAGAACACGCCTGACGGAGTGAAGGAGCAACAGAGGAGGGCCACCAGGTGGCCACACACACCTAGGGCGCGGGCCCCCCTCTGTCGCGCCCTAGGGTGTGTGGGCCCCTCGCGGTTGTCAGCCGCCGCCCTTTCGCCTACTTATTCCCCCGACGCGAAAACCCTAAGTGCCGAGCAAATATCCACGAAAAGGTCCAGAGACGCCGCCGCCGTCAACCCTAGCTCGGGAGGGTTCAGAACCTCTTCCCGGCACCCTGCCGGAGAGGGGAATCGTCACCGGAGGCTTCTACATCGCCATGCCTGCCTCCGGAGTGATGCGTGAGTAGTTCATCCTTGGACTACGGGTCCATAGCAGTAGCTAGATGGTTGTCTCTCCACTTTGTGCCATCATGTTTAGATCTTGTGAGCTGCCCTACATGATCAAGATCATATTATTGTAATGCTACATGTTGTGTTTGCTGGGATCCGATGAATATTGAATATTATGTCAAGTTGATTATCAATCTATCTTATATGTTATTTAAGATCTTGCATGCTTTCCGTTACTCGTAGATGCTTTGGCCAAGTAGATGCTTGTAACTCCAAGAGAGAGTATTTATGCTAGATAGTGGGTTCATGTCTCCGTTTAACCTGGGACAGTGACAGAAAGTTTTAAGGTTGTGGATGTGCTGTTGCCACTAGGGATAACCTAACGATGCTATGTCCACGGGCATATGTGTTTGTTTACATTACGCACTTTACTTAATGCAATTATCCGTTGCTTGCAACTTAATACCAACGGGGACTCGGATGACAACCCGGCGGTGGATTATTAGTCATAGATGTTGTTGGATAACGGTCTATGTATCTTGTCGTAATGCCCAATTAAATATCATAGTAGTCAACATGTCATATATATGCATTGTCATGCGCTCGCTGTTTGTCAATTGCCCAGCTGTAATTTGTTCACCCAACATGTTAGTTATCTTTTATGGAGAGACACCACTAGTGAACTGTGGACCCCGGTCCATTCTTTTACACTGATTAAACAACCACAAACTGCAAACTGTTCCTTTTTCATTCTCTGCAATTTAATACTCATTTTCCACACGAGACGTTTAATCCTTTGTTTTCAGCAAGCCTGTGAGATTGACAACCCCGCTGTTTCGTTGGAGCAAAGTACTTTGATTGTGTTGTGTGCAGGTTCCGCGTTGGTGATCGTGTTGCGCCGTGCGGCCACCAACAACCTTCTGAAGAGTTGCTGCTCCTACTGGTTCGATAACCTTGGTTTCTTTCTGAGGGAAAACTTGCTGCTGAACTGCATCATACCTTCGTCTTGGGGTCTCCCAACGAGCGTGTGATTCACGCCATCATCCCACACATGTACACCTTCGTCAGACCACAACTGTAAAAGTTCTTCAACTAATGGCCTCAGGTACACATCAATGTCATTGCCGGGTTGCTTCGGGCCTTGGATAAGCACTGGCATCATAATAAACTTCTGCTTCATGCACAACCAAGGAGGAAGGTTATAGATACATAGAGTCACGGGCCAGGTGCTATGACTGCTGCTCTGCTCCCCAAACGGATTCAAGCCATCTGTACTTAGACAAATCTTAAGTTCCTTGCGTCACCTGCAAAATCCTGAACTCACTGTCGATGTTTCTCCACTGCGACCCATCAGCGGGGTGTCTGAGTATCTCGTCTTCCTTACGTCTTCTTTGTGCCATCGCAACAACTTGGCGTGCTCTTTGTTTCGGAACAAACGTTTCAACCGTGGTATTATAGGAGCATACCACATCACCTTGGCAGGAACCCTCTTCCCGGGGCTCGGCTCGCCCTCAACATCATCTGGGTCATCTCGCCTGATCTTATACCGCAATGCACCGCATATCGGGCATGCATTCAAATTCTTGTACTCCTCACCGCGGTAGAGGATGCAGTCATTGATGCATGCATGTATCTTCTGCACCTCTAATCCTATAGTGCAGACAACCTTCTTTGCTTCGTACGCACTGGGGGGCAATACATTATCCCTTGGAAGCATCTTCTTTAATATTTTCAGCAACTTTCAAATCCCTTGTCAGATAGTCCATTCTCTGCCTTCCATTGCAGCAATTCCAGGGTGGTACTGATACGTCTCAAACGTATATATAATTTTTGATGTTCCATGCTTGTTTTATACCAATTGCTACATGTTTTGCATCTACTTTATATCACTTTTATACATTTTTTGGGACTAACCTATTAACAAGATGCCGAAGTGCCAGTTCCTGTTTTCTGCTGTTTTTGTATTCCAGAAAAGCTAGTCTGGAAATATTCTCGGAATTGGACGAAACTACACGGGGGTGCCTATTTTTCCAGAACACACCTGACGGAGCGAAGGAGCAGCAGAGGAGGGCCACCAGGAGGCCACACGCACCAGGGCGCGGGCCCCCCTTGCCGCGCCTGGGTGGTGTGGGCCCCTCGGGGGTCCGCAGCCGCCGCCCTTTCGCCTACTTATTCCCCCCGACGCGAAAACCCTAAGTACCTGAGCAAATATCCACGAAAAGTTCCAGAGACGCCGCCGTCGTCAACCCTAGCTCGGGAGGGTTCAGAACCTCTTCCCGGCACCCTGCCGGAGAGGGGAATCGTCACCGGAGGCTTCTACATCGCCATGCCTGCCTCCGGAGTGATGCGTGAGTAGTTCATCCTTGGACTACGGGTCCATAGCAGTAGCTAGATGGTTGTCTCTCCACTTTGTGCCATCATGTTTAGATCTTGTGAGCTGCCCTACATGATCAAGATCATATTATTGTAATGCTACATGTTGTGTTTGCTGGGATCCGATGAATATTGAATATTATGTCAAGTTGATTATCAATCTATCTTATATGTTATTTAAGATCTTGCATGCTTTCCGTTACTCGTAGATGCTTTGGCCAAGTAGATGCTTGTAACTCCAAGAGAGAGTATTTATGCTAGATAGTGGGTTCATGTCTCCGTTTAACCTGGGACAGTGACAGAAAGTTCTAAGGTTGTGGATGTGCTGTTGCCACTAGGGATAACCTAACGATGCTATGTCCACGGCATATGTGTTTGTTTACATTACGCACTTTACTTAATGCAATTATCCGTTGCTTGCAACTTAATACCAACGGGGGACTCGGATGACAACCCGGCGGTGGATTATTAGTCATAGATGCTGTTGGATAACGATCTATGTATTATGTCGTAATGCCCAATTAAATATCATAGTAGTCAACATGTCATGTATATGCATTGTCATGCGCTCACTATTCGTCAATTGCCCAGCTGTAATTTGTTCACCCAACATGTTAGTTATCTTTTATGGAGAGACACCACTAGTGAACTGTGGACCCCGGTCCATTCTTTTACACTGATTAAACAACCACAAACTGCAAACTGTTCCTTTTTCATTCTCTGCAATTTAATACTCATTTTCCACACCATACGTTTAATCCTTTGTTTTCAGCAAGCCAGTGAGATTGACAACCTCACTGTTTCGTTGGGGCAAAGTAGTTTGATTGTGTTGTGTGCAGATTCCACGTCAACAGTCCAGACTCCCTGCGACAGCTATTTTTCTGGCGCCGTTGACAACCTTCTGAAGAGTTGCTGCTCCTACTGGTTCGATAACCTTGGTTTCTTTCTGAGGGAAAACTTGCTGCTGACTACATCATACCTTCCTCTTGGGGTCTCCCAACGAACGTGTGTTTCACGTCATCAAGCTATTTTTCTGGCGCCGTTGCCGGGGAGACAGCAGTCTTCTGCAAGGGGAGTTTCACGCTTCCAATCTCTTTACTTTGTTTTTGTCTTGCTTAGTTTATTTTATTTTATCTTGTTTGCTTTCAATTATCAAAAACACAAAAAAATTAGTTACTTGCATCTAGTTTACTTTCAAGTTATTTTCTGTACTGTTTTTATTTCTGCTAAAATGAGTACTCCTGAGAACACTAAGTTGTGTGATTTCACTAGCACGAACAACAATGATTTCATATGCACACCTATTGCTCCACCTGCTGCTTCAGCAGAATTTTATGAAATTAAACCTGCACTTTTAAATCTTGTTATGAAAGAGCAATTTTCTGGTGTTAGTACTGATGATGCTGCTGTTCACCTTAATAACTTTGTTGAACTTTGTGAAATGCAAAAGCTCAAGGAAGTAGATGGTGATATTATTAAACTGAAACTTTTTCCTTTCTCCTTGAGAGGACGTGCTAAAGAATGGTTGCTATCTTTGCCTAGAAATAGTATTGATTCATGGACTAAATGCAAAGATGCTTTTATTGGAAAATATTATCCTCCTGCTAAGATTATTTCTTTGAGAAGTAGCATAATGAATTTTAAGCAATTTGATAATGAACATGTTGCTCAAGCATGGGAGAGAATGAAATCATTGGTTAAAAATTGTCCCACTCATGGACTGACTACTTGGATGATCATCCAAACCTTCTATGCAGGATTAAATTTTTCTTCGAGGAATTTATTGGATTCGGCCGCTGGAGGTACCTTTATGTCCATCACTTTGGGTGCTGCAACAAAGCTTCTTGATGATATGATGATTAATTATTCTGAGTGGCACACCGAGAGAGCTCCAACAGGTAAGAAGGTAAATTCTGTTGAGGAAACCTCCTCCTTGAGTGCCAAAATTGATACTATTATGTCTATGCTTGCAAATGGTCAAACACATGTTGATCCAAATAATGTTCCTTTAGCTTCTTTGGTTGCTCAAGAAGAGCATGTTGATGTGAACTTCATTAAAAATAATAATTTCAACAACAATGCTTATAGGAATAATTTTGGTAATAGCAATTATAGGCCCTATCCTTCTAATAGTGGCAATGGTTATGGAAATTCCTATAGTAACTCCTACAATAATAATAAGAGTGTACCCTCTGATCTTGAAGTTATGCTTAAGGATTTTATTAGTACACAAACTGCTTTCAATAAAACTGTTGAGGAGAAATTTGGGAAAATTGATGTGCTTTCCTCTAAAGTTGATAGTCTTGCTCTTGATGTTGACTTATTGAAACTAAAGAACATGCCTCATGATGTTAAAGAGAGCAAAACTCTCAATGCTATACAAGTTAAAATTGATAACAATGTGAGGATGTTAGCTGAATTGCATGCTAGATGGGAAAGAGAGGATGAAATTGCTAGAAAGAATAATATTGCTAGAGTTTATACTATTACTACTTCTGAAAATGCTTCAAACTCAAGTGTTAACAAACCTCCTACCATTAATGGCAAGATAGTTGGTGTTGGTAATGTTTCCACTTCTATTGCAAAATGTCCTAAATTGCCTGATAACTCTGAAACTGTCCTTGATAAAGATGCTGAAATTTCTAGCAATAAGGAAGAGAATAATTCCATTACTTTTGATGATAATGACTTTGATTTTGATGGTTGCAATATTTCTGAAGTAATTAAGTTCTTGCAAAAGCTAGCTAGAAGTCCTAATGCTAGTGCTATAAACATGGCTTTTACTAAACATATTACTAATGCTCTTACAAGTTAGGGAAGAGAAATTAAAACATGAAGCTTCTATCCCTAGGAAGTTAGAAGATGGTTGGGAGCCCATCATTAAATTGAAATTGAATGACTTTGATTGCAATGCTTTGTGTGACCTTGGTGCTAGTATTTCTGTTATGCCTAAAAGATTATATGATATGCTTGATTTAGCACCTTTGGAAAATTGTTACTTGGATGTTCACCTTGTTGATTCTACTATTAAAAAACCTTTGGGAAGAATTGATGATGTTCTTATCATGGTTAACAACAATTATGTCCCCGTTGATTTTATTGTCTTGGATATTGAGTGCAATCCATCATGCCCTATTGTGCTGGGAAGACCTTTTCTTAGGACTGTAGGTGCTATTATTGATATGAAAGAAGGGAATATAAAATATCAATTTCCTCTCAAGAAAGGTATGGAACACTTTCCTAGGAAGAAGATTAAGCCACCTTATGATTCTATTGTTCGAACAAATTACAATGTTGATGCTTCTTCACTTGGTAATACTTGATGCATGCTTTGTGCCTAGCTAAAAGGCGTTAAAGAAAAGCGCTTATGGGAGGCAACCCATTTTATTTTTCTGCAATTTTTTTTTATTGAGTCAAGGAGTTTGTTTACTTCTGTAGCAACTCCTTTGTATCTTTATTTTCTCGCATTGTTGTGCCAAGAGTAGCCTCTAATGATAAGATGATGCTTAATTTTGATTGCTGCGCAGAAACAGATTTTTGCTGTTCACTGTACGAAATTCCTAAAATCACCAGATTGTTAAAAATCTGAAATTTTTGTGCGTAATCTTTATGAATGTCTGAAACTTTCATTAGTTCAGAGTTTCTCGATCTGAGCGTCGTAAGTGCCTCGAAAAAATTCGTCTTTGCGGACTGTTCTGTTTTAGACAGATTATGCCTTTTTATTTTTCGCATTCTCTCTTTTACTAGTGTTGAGTGAAATTCTTTTTTGGGTGGAAGAGCTTCACATAACATCAGTGGCTGTAGCTAATGTTTAAAGTAACAAATCATATTGCGTCTTTAGAACATGTGAATTTTTGATTATGCACTAACCCTCTAATGAGATCTACTTTGAGTTTGGTGTGACGGAAGTTTTCAAGGGTCAAGAGAGAAGGATGATATAATAGGATCAAGAAGAGTGAAGAGCTTAAGCTTGGGGAGGCTCCCATGGATCTCCCCAGCATATTTCAAGAAGACTCAAGCGTCTAAGCTTGGGGATGCCCAAGGCATCCCCTTCTTCATCGTCAAAATTATCAGGTCATCTCTAGTGAAACTATATTTTAATTCTTTCACATCATATGTGCTTTTCTTGGAGCGTCTGTGTGCTTTTTATTTTCAGTATTGCATTTTATTTTCAATAAAGCTTGACTGGACCCTAGCATTCTTGATTGGGAGAGACACGCTCCGCTTTTTCATGAGAATACTCCTATTCTTCACTTATATTTGTTGAGTATTCATATCTAGCGCTGTTCAGCTTTTAGCTCTTGTTTTCATGTATCTCTTGTCAGAGCTATTAGCTTTCTTTTGTAGAAAGTACTCTCTTGCTTCACTTATATTTGTTTGGAGAGTTGATGAAATAAATTGATTGGTGTTTGGTTGGTTCAGAAAATGTTGCATGTGGTAATTGGTATAAGGAAAAACTTGCTTAATCTTGTAGATCACTAAAATGGATAACTTGATGCTTGTCAATTGTTTTGAGTTAACAAGTAGATCATGATTAAATTGTGCATCACATGAGTTAAGCCTATTAGTGAAGAACTACCGTAAAGCTTGTTGAAAATTTGGTTTGCATCGGTGGTACCTCTAAGGTCTAGATATTTTCTAATAACAGGGTTTGGTTAACAAGGAAGACGGTATGAAGTCTTATAACGTTTGCAATATGTTTGTCATATAAAACTTGGTGTACGGGTTGATATTCTTGTTTGCTTACATAACCTTGCTAGCCTAAACTCTGTACTGAGAGGGAATGCTTCTCGTGCATCCAAATCCTTGAGCCAAAATCCATGCCATTTGTGTCCACCATAACTACCTATATGTGGTATTTCCTTGCCACTCCAAGTAAATTTTTCATGTGCTACCTTTAAATTATTCAAAATGTTATTATTCCCTTTTTGTGTCAATGTTTACTAGCTCATGAGGAATTAGTGTGGTTATTCTTTATTCTATTTGTCGAGTGGACTTTTACACCTGGACTAGTGGCATATACATCCGCTTATCCAATAACTTGCAAAAAGAGCTGGCAACGGGGTGCCCAGTCCCAATTAATTACAACTTTAACCAATTAATTCTCTTCACACTTTTGCCCTGATTCATCAGTAAGCAATGACAAACAGTGAAATACCTGAATGTGTGTAAACCAAAGAGAAAGAGGGATGATCTGCCTTGCTGGTAGAAATAACGTCCTTCATGGGAGCCGCTCTTAAAAGTCCGTTCGACAGGTAGAATACTGTTCTCACCCGCTACCATTCGTTGACAATTAACAAACACCTCTCAAAAATAGATACTCCTCCATGGTATGTGATTGATGGAAGGCACCCGAGGATTCGGTTAGCCATGGCTTGTGTTAGCAAGGTTGGGAGGAGTATCAAATATTTTATGCAATCTCTATATGCTTTCAAAAACCTAAAAGCTCTAGCACATGATTTAATCCCTGCTTCCCTCTGCGAAGGGCCTTTCTTTTACTTTTATGTTGAGTCAGTTTTCCTATTCTTTCTGTCTTCCACAAGCAAACACTAGTGTCAACTTTGTTACAACATGCGTTATATGCAATGTATTGGACTTGTTATACTACTTTGTGTTGACAATATCCATGAGATAAATATGTTGAAAGTTGAAGCAAATGCTGAAACTAAATTCTTCCTTTGTGTTGATTAAATACCTTTTATTAGAAACTATTGCTTTATGAGTTAACACTTATGCAAAACTGTTTGATGCTTGTCTCGAAAGTACTATTCATGAAAACGTTTAGCTTGTGTGATTCATTGTTTACTCATTATCTATTTGGTAGCAAATTATAGACCATTGACTTGGATCACTTCATTCATTTACATGTGCCTTGCAATATTATATGATCAAGATTATGATGGTAGCATGTCACTGATACGTCCAAAACGTATCTATAATTTTTGATTGTTTCATGCCATTTTTATGCTTTTAGCACTTGTTTTATATTAAGTTTATTATTTATTTGGACTAACCTACTAATAGTTGCAAAAGTGCACAATGTTCTTGTTTTACTCTTTGATGTGTAGAAATTATCAAGAATACAAGAGGAAACCTTGTTGGAGTCGAATTGGGACTTTCCTGAAATCTGTCTGAGAACTTTTTACGAAGTTTGCCAGTTTGACCCTCGAAGATGACGTCAAATGGAGACCTGGCTGTTACGAAAGTTGTCACAATTTTCCATACGAAGATTTTAAGCCCGAGATCAGCCCAATCGGAGTTCGGACGCGGCCTGTAGGCCCGTTTTGGTGGAACCCTAAAAGGGGGTGACGGAAATCCGAGAAGATATATAAAGGGAGGAAACCTAATTCGTGGAGGACTCCTCCACCCACGAATTTCAGCCACCAAAAGCCACGTTTTTGCCTCCCCATGGATCCCATCTCCATGGGGGAGGGCTCCCAAGAAGCCATGAAGGAGGGAGGCTAAGGGGCGGCGCTCCCCAAGCTTGCCGGCGGCGGGGAAAGGAGTTCCCCGGCCGCCGCCGCCCTGCGCCGCCGCGCTGCCTCTCCGCCGTCTTCACCGCCATCTCCATCACCATCTCCTCCTTGTATTCAGTGGTTCATCCTCCCACAAACCTCTGTACCGTCCTATGTAAACATGGTGTTTGATGCTATAATATTTATCCTATGATTTACATCATGTTTCCGTAGTTTATTTGTCTTTTGATTGCTTAATTGAATGCATGAGGTTCATTAGAGTTGTATGTCTATATGGTGCTGTCCTTTGGTGTCCATTATATTGTGCGCGCATGGATCAAACACCCTAGGGTTGGTAGTATTTGTAACGAAGCGGGGGAAGTTCTGCCGGAGTGACAGAAACCTGAGAACGCGAACCGATTAGTTGCACGTATGGGAGTAAGAGGACCTTGAACTTAAGGCTATGGTTGGGGAAACCTTAATGCATTGTTAGTATTTGCGGATGCTTTCTAACAATCCAATCATATAGTACTTGTAATCCCAAGTAGTGGAGTGCATGTATATTTAGCCTCTCCCACATAGAAAACTGCATCGAAGACAATGAACCAAGTACCTTCACTAATTAATCTTGGACAAAGCCACCACAATTACCACCACTTTTCCACACTCATGGTACTGTTAGTATATGGTTACTTAGTGTATTTTATTGCTGCAGCACTAACATTTACTTTCTTGTATTTATTATCTTGCAAAACTACTCTCATACCCGTATTGCTAGTAGTTTATTTCTAGATAATGCAAACGTTTAGTGTGCGTAGAGTTGTATCAGTGGTTGATAGAACTTGAGAGAATACTTATCCTACCTTTAGCTCCTCGTTGGGTTCGACACTCTTACTTATCGAAAAGGCTACACGCGATCCCCTATACTTGTGGGTTATCAAGACCTTTTCTGGCGCCGTTGCCGGGGAGCCATAGCGTAGGTTAATGTTCTTGTGTGCACTTGTTTGCTTTATCTCTAAGTAGTTTTTATTTTCAGTATTAAGTTGTTCTTTATCTTACTATGGATAGGGAATGCGAATTACAAAAAAAATTAGGTGTAGTTGTTATCTAAAAACGTTTTCAAAAAGAAAAGTGATTGGAAAGATGAGTAATGGTTAAATGGGGGTCGACCTTGAACACTTGTGTTCATGCCTATGAAACCAAAACAAATCTTTCCATGGAAGCTTTTCATTAAAAACATGTAAATATTGTAAATATTGTGTATATACCTCTGTACATAAAAATAAAATGCTAATATAGTCTTAGTTAATTGAAAGTTGATAGTTTTACTTTGCTGTCCAGAAACAGATTTTCTGTGCTCCACCGTATTAAATGTTTAAAATCACCAGAACGTGATCTTGATCTGAAATTTCTTGAGTGCAAAGTGATGCTTATTAGCTTTCTTTCATTAGACTAACTTTTTCTGATTTAAGGTACGTAGATAGGTCGAAAAATTCGATCTTTACTGACTGTTCTGTTTAGACAGATTTTGTGCTTCTCTGTAAATAAAATCGTGATAAATCTCAGAATAGTATTTTGACTTGAAAATTTTTTGCATAAACCTGAGATTATTATCTTTCTTTCATTAGACTAAAGTTTTTCGATTTGAGCTACTTAACTATCTCGTTGAATGCCATCTTTACGGACTGTTCAGTTTTGACAGATTTCTTTGTTTATTCAATATTGTACTTGGTGTTGTTAGTTTCATTAGTTTTTCGACGGACAACGGAAATCATGAACACCTTAGTATATACAGTGGCTAATGTTGAGTAAAAATTATAAAACTTGTCAATGCTTGAACATGAGTGGATTTTATTTAATGAGTACTAACCCTACTAATGAGTTTTGTGAAGTTTTATGTGGATGTAGCTTATAAGATCTAATCAATATGGTGATATGAGATGAATAAGAAGACGCAAGAGCTCAAGCTTGGGGATGTGTAGGTGCATCCCAAGAACATATTCAAGAAGATACAATCATCTAAGCTTGGGGATGCCCGAGTCATCCCCCTATTCATCAACTAACATGAGGTTGTCTCGTTCATACTCTATATTACCCGTCCACATGATATGTATTGTCTTAACTTGTATTATAATTGCTTTTATATGTCTTGGTTTTACCTTCTTTAGTTTTATTAGGCTCCTTATTTGGTTTCGATTGCTTCTTTACTTTCACTTATAAATTCAAAATAACAAAAATATTTTCTTTTGTTTTGCTTCTTTGTTTGGTTCTTTATTTTAATTTTATTTGGGTTTTACTTTTGATTTTTATTTAGAGTTTTCCTTGCTGTAGCTAGCATGTTTAGGTCTTGCTTAGCCTCTGGTTTCTTAGTTTATCAAAAATAAAGTACCAAGTTTTATCCATTTAGCTTAGTTGATACATATGTAAAAAGTGATTTTCTGTTTTCGGTATCTACTGCTTATTGCGCGATTTTTCATATTTTACTGGAAGCTCTAAAAATCACGAAAAAATTACTGATGTTGTAGCACCTAATCCTCTGCATGTACAAAAATTGGCTAAAATTTCGGGCATGTTTAAGTGCACCTAAAAATTGCGTTTTCCAGCTGCTGTTTTTCTGGACAGATTCTGACTTTTGTTGCAAGAGTGGCCTCTTTTCGTTTTCATTTGATTTTTAATGGTTCTTACCTTTCATTTATAAGTTGGCCATTTAAGCAACCTTTCTGTAACTTAAAAACAAAATTTTATTTGGTTTAATAGTAGCACTTGGGAAATATTATCTATTGTACTAATGTCTAACCGCAGAAAAGAATGGGAAAGTTTTTGTGTTGAAGTTTTTTCACAGAGAATGAAGGAACACCAAACTATGGAATATTGAAGAATTACCAAAGTCATAAGCTTGGGGATGTCCCCGCATCCCTCTTCATCAATAACCCCACGGTTTGCAAACCTTTAAACTTTGTTTTTTGAGCAACATAGGAACTTAACTAAACTTGAAGCGGCTGTATTTTATTATCTATTTATCTTAGCATCAAACACCAGTTACATTAATAAGTGGATCGTCACATATTTTATTTATCCTCTGTTTTCAATGTTTACTTGGTTAATGGATTACTTGTTGAAACTTAAAAATGATGTGTGAATAATACTGTTTAGTAGTTTATGTTTTCTTATGGTTAGTCTCAACTAGCTAATAGTGCATATTATGTTATTTTGATATCAACATGCATTGTCCTGTTCATAAGATGGTATGGTATTGTGGTATCCTCCTCTGAATAATTCACTTGAATCGACTTGGCACATGCTCACACATGTTATGACTGAAAAATAAAAGTCAATTAAGCCTTGATGATCTATTTTGCCTCAGAGTTTTAGTATCGTTTTTATGCCTCCGTTAATTTTATTTTGTCGCAAGCATGATTATGACCGTTATCGCTCTCGTGGTTGTCGCTTCCCAGTCTATTGCTAGCCTTCACTTGTACTGAGCGGGAATGCTGCTCGTGCATCCAAATCCTTAAAACCAAGTTATCCCAAAGAGTCCACCAAAAAATTCCTATGCATGGTATTTCAAGCCATTCCAAGTAAATTTGCATGTGCTACCTTTAAAACCTTCAAAATATTTCTCTTTTTGTGTCAATGTTTACTAGCTCATGAGGAATTAGTGTGGTTATTCTTTATTCTATTTGTCAAATGGACTTTTACACCTGGACTAGTGGCATATACATCCGCTTATCCAATAACTTGCAAAAAGAGCTGGCAACGGGGTGCCCAGTCCCAATTAATTACAACTTTAACCAATTAATTCTCTTCACACTTTTGCCCTGATTCATCAGTAAGCAATGACAAACAGTGAAATACCTGAATGTGTGTAAACCAAAGAGAAAGAGGGATGATCTGCCTTGCTGGTAGAAATAACGTCCTTCATGGGAGCCGCTCTTAAAAGTCCGTTTGACAGGTAGAATACTGTTCTCACCCGCTACCATTCGTTGACAATTAACAAACACCTCTCAAAACATTTTTACCTCTGTTTTTAAAACAAAAAGCTCTAGCACGTGTTAATCCCTGCTTCCCTCTGCGAAGGGCCAATCTTTTATTTTTATGTTGAGTCACCATCCTTTCTTTGAGCACTTCTTCGAGAGCATAGCTGTCGTTCTTAGTGTAATGTGCTTGTCCCAGAATACGATTAATTGAGGTATAACCATGATGCTTTTATCTTTGATATCTCTATATCTAGTCTTCACTTGAACTTCAGAGGTGCCTTGGCATTTATGTTTTGCTCCACAATTAAGGGCAAGCGAGATACCACTCTATCATGCTTTATTATGGTCATTACAATCTTGTTGATGTTTATAAATTTCATGTTATAAGCTCTTAGTTCGTTGATACTTTTCATTAGGAAACATGATTGCTAAGTTTTATTATCCATACATCATGCAATTGTTAAAGACCTGATCATAGCATTTACAATCAAAAATTATTTTGTTATCATTTACCTACTCGAGGACGAGCAGGAATTAAGCTTGGGGATGTTGATACGTCCAAAACGTATCTATAATTTTTGATTGTTTCATGCCATTTTTATGCTTTTAGCACTTGTTTTATATTAAGTTTATTATTTATTTGGACTAACCTACTAATAGTTGCAAAAGTGCACAATGTTCTTGTTTTACTCTTTGATGTGTAGAAATTATCAAGAATACAAGAGGAAACCTTGTTGGAGTCGAATTGGGACTTTCCTGAAATCTGTCTGAGAACTTTTTACGAAGATTGCCAGTTTGACCCTCGAAGATGACGTTAATGGAGACCTGGCTGTTACGAAAGTTGTCACAATTTTCCATACGAAGATTTTAAGCCCGAGATCAGCCCAATCGGAGTTCGGACGCGGCCTGTAGGCCCGTTTTGGTGGAACCCTAAAAGGGGTGACGGAAATCCGAGAAGATATATAAAGGGAGGAAACCTAATTCGTGGAGGACTCCTCCACCCACGAATTTCAGCCACCAAAAGCCACGTTTTTGCCTCCCCCATGGATCCCATCTCCATGGGGGAGGGCTCCCAAGAAGCCATGAAGGAGGGAGGCTAAGGGGCGGCGCTCCCCAAGCTTGCCGGCGGCGGGGAAAGGAGTTCCCCGCCCGCCGCCGCCCTGCGCCGCCGCGCTGCCTCTCCGCCGTCTTCACCGCCATCTCCATCACCATCTCCTCCTTGTATTCAGTGGTTCATCCTCCCACAAACCTCTGTACCGTCCTATGTAAACATGGTGTTTGATGCTATAATATTTATCCTATGATTTACATCATGTTTCCGTAGTTTATTTGTCTTTTGATTGCTTAATTGAATGCATGAGGTTCATTAGAGTTGTATGTCTATATGGTGCTGTCCTTTGGTGTCCATTATACTTGTGCGCGCATGGATCAAACACCCTAGGGTTGGTAGTATTTGTAACGAAGCGGGGGAAGTTCTGCCGGAGTGACAGAAACCTGAGAACGCGAACCGATTAGTTGCACGTATGGGAGTAAGAGGACCTTGAACTTAAGGCTATGGTTGGGGAAACCTTAATGCATTGTTAGTATTTGCGGATGCTTTCTAACAATCCAATCATATAGTACTTGTAATCCCAAGTAGTGGAGTGCATGTATATTTAGCCTCTCCCACATAGAAAACTGCATCGAAGACAATGAACCAAGTACCTTCACTAATTAATCTTGGACAAAGCCACCACAATTACCACCACTTTTCCACACTCATGGTACTGTTAGTATATGGTTACTTAGTGTATTTTATTGCTGCAGCACTAACATTTACTTTCTTGTATTTATTATCTTGCAAAACTACTCTCATACCCGTATTGTAGTCTAGTATTATTTCTAGATAATAAACGTTTAGTGTGCGTAGAGTTGTATCAGTGGTTGATAGAACTTGAGAGAATACTTATCCTACCTTTAGCTCCTCGTTGGGTTCGACACTCTTACTTATCGAAAAGGCTACACGCGATCCCCTATACTTGTGGGTTATCAGTCACCTCAAAAATATTTGTTTTTATCGTTTACCTACTCGAGGACGAGTAGGAACTAAGCTTGGGATGCTGATACGTCTCAAACGTATCTATAATTTTTGATGTTCCATGCCTATTTTATACCAATTGCTACATGTTTTGCATCTACTTTATATCACTTTTATACATTTTTTGGGACTAACCTATTAACAAGATGCCGAAGTGCCAGTTCCTGTTTTCTGCTGTTTTTGTATTCAGAAAAGCTAGTCTGAAAATATTCTCGGAATTGGACGAAACTACACGGGGGTGCCTATTTTTCCAGAACACATCTGACGGAGCGAAGGAGCAGCAGAGGAGGGCCACCAGGAGGCCACACGCACCCAGGGCGCGGGCCCCCCTCTGCCGCGCCCTGGGGTGGTGTGGGCCCCTCGGGGGTCCGCAGCCGCCGCCCTTTCGCCTACTTATTCCCCCCGACGCGAAAACCCTAAGTACCTGAGCAAATATCCACGAAAAGATCCAGAGACGCCGCCGTCGTCAACCCTAGCTCGGGAGGGTTCAGAACCTCTTCCCGGCACCCTGCCGGAGAGGGGAATCGTCACCGGAGGCTTCTACATGGCCATGCCTGCCTCCGGAGTGATGCGTGAGTAGTTCATACTTGGGCTACGGGTCCATAGCAGTAGCTAGATGGTTATCTCTCCACTTTGTGCCATCATGTTTAGATCTTGTGAGCTGCCCTACATGATCAAGATCATATTATTGTAATGCTACATGTTGTGTTTGCTGGGATCCGATGAATATTGAATATTATGTCAAGTTGATTATCAATCTATCTTATATGTTATTTAAGATCTTGCATGCTTTCCGTTACTCGTAGATGCTTTGGCCAAGTAGATGCCTGTAACTCCAAGAGAGAGTATTTATGCTAGATAGTGGGTTCATGTCTCCGTTTAACCTGGGACAGTGACAGAAAGTTCTAAGGTTGTGGATGTGTTGTTGCCACTAGGGATAACCTAACGATGCTATGTCCACGGGCATATGTGTTTGTTTACATTACGCACTTTACTTAATGCAATTATCCGTTGCTTGCAACTTAATACCAACGGGGGACTCGGATGACAACCCGGCGGTGGATTATTAGTCATAGATGCTGTTGGATTACGGTCTATGTATTATGTCGTAATGCCCAATTAAATATCATAGTAGTCAACATGTCATGTATATGCATTGTCATGCGCTCACTATTCGTCAATTGCCCAGCTGTAATTTGTTCACCCAACATGTTAGTTATCTTTTATGGAGAGACACCACTAGTGAACTGTGGACCCCGGTCCATTCTTTTACACTGATTAAACAGCCACAAACTGCAAACTGTTCCTTTTTCATTCTCTGCAATTTAATACTCATTTTCCACACCATACGTTTAATCCTTTGTTTTCAGCAAGCCAGTGAGATTGACAACCTCACTGTTTAGTTGGGGCAAAGTAGTTTGATTGTGTTGTGTGCAGATTCCACGTCAACAGTCCAGACTCCTTGCGACAGCTATTTTTCTGGCGCCGTTGACAACCTTCTGAAGAGTTGCTGCTCCTACTGGTACGATAATCTTGGTTTCTTTCTGAGGGAAAACTTGCTGCTGACTACATCATACCTTCCTCTTGGGGTCTCCCAACGAACGTGTGTTTCACGTCATCAGGTACCCAGCCTTTTCTGGCCAACTTCACAATTTGGGTACAACAATTTTTTGTGATCCTCTTAACATAAAAACAAGAGGCTCACCAAGGTGGTGCCGTTGACGGGATGGCGCGGGCGATCGACGGCGGTGAGTACGGGGACCGGACGGCACTAAAACCCACAAATCAATTTTAAATTTGAGCTCAAATTGCATATAAAAACAAATGAACTTCTAGCTTAGGCATTTCAACAAACATCTAGCTAGCACTAGAAAATTGAAATGAGCTAAACTAGCAATAAAATGAGCTAAACTTGCAATGTCGGAAGAGAGGATGAAGTTGCTAACCCTTGGACAGATGGGTGCCACCAATCTTGATAAATGGTGGAGAAAAATGGGGATGAACTCGAGCTCGGGAGAGGAAAGAGGGAGGAAAAATGGAGTGTGCTCGAGCTGCTGAAAATGGAGCTGGCTCGGGTGGAAGAAGATGATATAGGGAAAGTACCGGTTCGTATTAGGAACCGGTACTAAAGGGTCTCGCGCTGGGCCCCTCGCTGCGGCTGCCTGCCGCAACCCTTAGGAACCGGTACTAAAGGCTCCGCATGAACCGGGACTGCTTCCGGCCGTCCTCCTCGCCGCTGGAATCGGGACTAATGCCCCCATTAGTCTCGGTTCCAGTTCAACCGGGACAAATGGACCAAACCGAATCCCTGTTTTCCACTAGTGCTAGGATCGATGTCCAATAAATAAGTTACAAAAATAAAGGAAATTTTTAGCCTAATGTCTTGGCAGTATCTCCACATACCCATCACGAACCTTATGACATATGGTTGAACAACGAAAAGTACAACCATACTATGTGGGCAAAGCTTTCAATAAGAAATTGTTGGCACATGTGTCGATAATGACGATTCCAACAAGCTCAAACTTGAAATTTTCAACTCCGAAGCTGAGATTCAAATCATCACCTTGCAAGGGCACCACACACATATTTTGACATTGCCTGACCAAGATGGAAGGAGTAATCATGCGTTTTCACCCGAGGTATGCGCATACTTCTAGTCGAAACCATGACATCCAAAAACTTGTCTACTGGCCGACGATTTCTCGCTAGCTGGATCCCGATGCTACGAGGGTCCCATGCCCGCCCATTAAGCTGGAGAAGACGTCAGAATCAGGTTGACGACCTTGCCGCCCCGTGAAAGTGCATGTAGTACGTGCCCTCTAAGTGGTTTTTTTTATTATAGATGACAAACAATTAAGAGACTATACCGTGAACCAAAAGATCTCTAACCTAACCAGCCTCGAGTGGCAAGTCTTTACCAAATTTATGCCACCGTAGGGTAAAGATAGGAACATCATCCGGCCAGGTCCTGGGCGCCTGGTGTCCAGTTCCAGTGAATCTGTTAGTAGAACTTATTGTGAATCCCTTGCTGGGGCACACTGTAAAGATCCACTTGGGGAGAAGCAGCTCAGGTCACTTCCTCGGTCATCTTTAACTGCTATGTGCTGTTCACGTACCGTACAATCCACTGCATGCCTTGCACACATGAATGCTCGGTCCAGCACGTCGTAGTTAATACTTACCAGCACGCAGCACTGCTTGCTGCCAATGCATCCTTGCCCTATTACTTCATTGTTCTCTCGTCTTCTGCCAATGCATCCTTGCCCTAATACTTACCAGCACGCAGCACTGCTTGCTGCCAATGCATCCTTGCCAATGCACTGGTATGAGCCGGCTCCGGAAACGGCAGCACAGCCGGAGCAAAGAGCCACCGCCACCGATTTAGCTGACGGCGGCGCGGCTTCCATCTCCGCCCCGGGGCAGCTGCCCACCTCCGCTCCTCCTCCTCCGTGAACGCATCCCAGTACATCTCAGTCCCGGAGACCGCAGATCCGCTGCCGGATTTTGCCATCCTTGAAGCTCTACGGGTGGAGAAGAGTGACATTGGATTGGAGTGGAAAGGGGATCGGAGAAAAGTGAGAGCTAGGGTTCCATCCGGGGTGGGGATTGAGCGGATATATGTGGGGTCGTAGTGGGCCGCTTCCAACGTGGCGACGCATCCGGGCGCGTCCGGACCACCCCAAACCCTCCCCACATATGGGCTGGCTTTGGGGTGTGCCAGACAGCCCGAACGTTTGGGCTGAGTTTGGGGGGAACCGCTGGGTGCTGGTTTTTAGCCCAAACCCTGTCCGGGCTGTCCGCCCGGACGTATAGGGCGGCTTTGGGGGAGCCGGTTGGAGATGCTCTGAAACCATGGTGTCCTACCGCATGGTACCATGCAATGTAACCATGCGTCCCGGACGGGCCCATACCAGAAGGGTCAGATGGTATATTTTTTTAAACAAGTTCATTTTTGCTATTTTTTTTTAAATTTAGGTCAAATTAGTTCATCTTCATCAACCACTGCAGTTTCCAGCATCTAGCTTATTCAAGTTTGCTTTGAGACTGTGTAAACTTGGGTTTTGTAGTTAAAGTTGCAACATTTGGTTGTAATTTTTTTGCATATACCACAAATGGTAACATTTATGTTTCAAACTTCCCATGTATATACTGAATCCATTATGTACGTCTGTGACTTTTTCGTAATTTTCAAACTTGAAAATATGTTTTTTCAACCTAAAAAACGCGTATTGTTCCTTGCGGGTCACCCCTCCTCTCTTCCCATTGGGTCTTGAGTTGGGATCAGCAGTGCCCTAGTTTCAGATATCCCCCCTAGGTCAACCTATGCCTCGACTGATGCACATCTATCCTAGGATTTATTTGATATCTAAATAATCAATACTATGTGGGCAAAGCTTTCAATAAGAAATTGTTGGCACATGTGTCGATAATGACGTTTCCAACAAGCTCAAACTTGAAATTTTCAACTCCGAAGCTGAGATTCAAATCATCACCTTACAAGAGCACCACACACATATTTTGACATTGCCTAACCAAGATGGAAGGAGTAATCATGCGTTTTCACCGAGGTATGCGCATACTTCTAGTCGAAACCATGACATCCAAAAACTTGTCTACTGGCCGACGATTTCTCGCTAGCTGGATCCCGATGCTACGAGGGTCCCATGCCGCCCATTAAGCTGGAGAAGACGTCAGAATCAGGTTGACGACCTTGCCGCCCCGTGAAAGTGCATGCAGTACGTGCCCTCTAAGTGGTTTTTTTTATTATAGATGACAAACAATTAAGAGACTATACCGTGAACCAAAAGATCTCTAACCTAACCAGCCTCGAGTGGCAAGTCTACCAAATTTATGCCACCGTAGGGTAAAGATAGGAACATAGGTCCTGGACGCCTGGTGTCCAGTTCCAGTGAATCTGTTAGTAGAACTTATTGTGAATCCCTTGCTGGGGCACACTGTAAAGATCCACTTGGGGAGAAGCAGCTCAGGTCACTTCCTCGGTCATCTTTAACTGCTATGTGCTGTTCACGTACCGTACAATCCACTGCATGCCTTGCACACATGAATGCTCGGTCCAGCACGTCGTAGTTAATACTTACCAGCACGCAGCACTGCTTGCTGCCAATGCATCCTTGCCTATTACTTCATTGTTCTCTCGTCTTCTTACTATATCTAATGACCTGCACGATTAGTAACGCTTCTACTGCAATGAGTAGCACGCCGTACCTGTAACTTCTCCGTGTAGTAAATGGTGAAATTGGCCCCACGAAAGACTCGGCCGGCAGGTCGCGCTGCTGCACCTGCACGCATTGCAGCTGTAGAGCTCCTCGTCGTATGTTTTTACTAAATGGCAGTCTTGTTAACTTAAACTAATTGTGACGTTTCAAATAACTTTCAGCCAACTATGTCCAGCTTTTCAAAAAACGTCATAGTTAAAGTGTTCTGAAAATATCAGAGGCTGTGGAAATCTCAGAAACGTCATACACTTAGGCGTATCTCGAGACTGAAAAACGCGAAAATTTCTAAGTCATTTGAGAAAAGCCATTTGATATGGCGTTTTCAGACTCAGAGCAGCCTCTGAGAATCTCAGAATACGTCATCTGGTGCGGCGTACTCTGAGATTCTCAGAGTCTCTTGACTGGAAAACGCCACATACCATCTGGTTTTTCGGCTTGGGATACGCCTAAGTGTATGGCGTTTTCTGAGATTTCCAGATGGTTGAGATTCTAAAACGCCTAAGTCTGTGGTGTTTTAGACCGAGTGCCATAGTTGGCTGAAAGTTTATTTGAAGGGTCACAATTCGCTGAAGGTTAGCAAAAAGGCCATTTAGTAAAAAACATACCCCTCCTCGTCAGTGTCGATCGTGACACATGAACACTATAGGTTTTCCTGTTTTTCCAGTGACTAGCATATAAGCCGGTGACACCTAAAGAGAAACAAGATTAAAGTCTTGTGTTGAATTTTTTGGTAAGTTCTTTCATATTAGACCATGGAGAAATCGTGCTATCGAGAGGCGAGAGCTAGCGGTTTTGGAACCGAACGAGAAGTTAATGATCATATTACTAAATAATAAAAGGTTTTACTGGAAAATCCAAGTGTAATTGTCTCTTTCTCTGCTTTATGATAAAGCACGGAATTGATGGAGATTAGTCTTTTGGAACGTCTGAAAATCCTTCCGTGAGAAGAGACATGGCGAAAAGCATAAAATTAAACACTGAATCCGTGGGTGAGAAGGGTCATGGCGAAATGTCGGTTTTTCGTGAAATGTCTTTGTACACACATAAATTGTGGAGATGTATCAGTGAAATTTTAGCTTGTAATTTTTTGACATTTTGAAATGTGTTTTTTAAATACCCAGTGTATGCACCCGGGAGATAAAGTGGATTTCACCAGTAAGTGCGTTTTTCCTAGAACCTCTAAGGGTTCTTGCAATGACACTTCCAAAGGTGTCAACGATTCCCTACCGTCCACCCCTCGCCGGAGATGGCTCTGAAATCTTGGACGAAGCCCAGTTTAAACCATAGAGAGAATTCCTTATATGACAGTACCTAAAATCTGATTCCTTATTTGACACCGAAAAAGTTTTTCTTCCCTATATGACCCCTGATCTAAATTTGTTTCCTTATATGACACTCTAGTTCATTTTGATCACTAATGGTGTTAAATAGGGACATAAAAAGATGCTTTTGCCCCTATGCATTATGTGACCAAATTTTTGTATACAAGACAAAAGTAACAGCACCATGCCACATATTTGTTCTATGGTTAGACGACCAAATTAGATCCGTACGTTTGCTCACTGATCCAACTAATTGATAAATTTCGTCCTCAATTTTGGTTCAAAAAATGAAAAAAAGGCAAAATGTCCACGGTAATTTGACGCCATAGCCAACAGAAATATTCAGACATAAATCCATACATAGATCCACGCAATAATCCTTGAAGAAACTTGATACATGCAAATCCAGTAAATAAAAGCAAGACTGTATCATAGCCGGTAACCTGATTCATTTAGTTTCATATCATACATAGTACCCAGATTTTTGTAGGTTGTAGGTATAAAAGCGGATTTGGAATATTCACGTAAACAAATCGATAGATTCGGTATTCATACATATTCTGCAACACGGACAAAGACTATATGAATCCTGACCGAAAAGCAAATCACAGAAGCAAGAACTAGAAAGTGGATAGAACTGGAGGACCAGGAGACGCTCGCTGTAGGCCCTCTCTCGCTCGCGGAGATGGCGATGCCGGCACATTACATTAGGTCTCCGGGGTGAGGCGGCAGTTCGTCGTGCAGATCTACGCCACCGAGTTCAGGCGGGCGGCCGCTCCGACCGGCTTCTCCCTCGTCGACGACCACCGTGACTGTGTTGCCCTCCGCCTTGGACTTGGGGTCGCCGTCCGGAGCCTCGACCCCAATCTGGCAGCCCTCCCTAGCGCCGAACTCTACAGCCAACCCCCCGGTATCCCATAGACCCCACCGCCGCTACTATGTGCCGCCGCCTTAGGACTCATTATCAGATCGAGCCGAGTACAGGCACATAGATGGACAGGGGTGACTGGGTTTGGTTCTTTTCTTAGCGTTGGACACGAAGGGTATTTTGGTCTACGAACGAAAACAGTAACGGTAGACTGTAACGGACTGGACGGCGATGTCAAATAAGGAAACAAATTTAGACGAGGGGTCATATAGGGAAGAAAAACTTTTTCAGTGTCAAATAAGGAATCAGATTTTTAGGTAGTGTCATATAAGGAATTCTCTCTAAACCATATGTGTTTGCATGTTTCGTACAAGTTGTGTGTCATTGTTGTAAAAAATTACCGTTTATTTTTTTATCCAAATATGAATTCAATGGTATAAATTTTGTGATAAAATAATTTATATTTCATTGGTCAAATTGATGGTCAAAATTTATCCTGAAATGCATGTGTGCAACACCTAAATGGAGGCGGCGAGCGTCCTAAAACACGATTAAATCAACTTTAAAGTAACAACATAGCTCGTTCGGGATCTTTGGATTATTTCCAGCATGTTCCAGCAATCGTGATGCATCTAGCCGTCATCCAGGCTTCGGTTAACTGATGGATCTCATTCGCCGGAAGCACACTAGTAGCTAGCTAGAAGGATCGATGCAATTAACGGCATCTCAGCTAGCGTCATAGGCTCATAGCATCGAATAAATAAATCACACGATGGCTGGGGCCTCCGACTTGTCCAGCACGGGGCGTCGGTGACGCTGCCGTAGTTTCCACCGATGCACCGACGGCGACGGTCACCGGCCAGCAGTAGTACGTGACGTCGGTCGTGACGTCCCCCCTCGCCATCGCCACGCGGCTGGCGAAGAGCCCGCTCAACTCCATTTGGGCGCCGGCGACGCCGCGCCCCTCGAAGAACGCCTGCACGTACCTCATCGGCAAGTCATCTCCCGGCGTCAGCGTCAGCGTCACCATCGTCTCCCGCGCCGTCCGCTGCAGCACCGAGATGGACTGCGGAAGCCCGAACTCGGCGATCTGTGTTGGCGCCGGCGAAGACAATGCATCCGTGAGCCGCACGGTGATGTTGGTGTAATACACGGAGGCGCGCCCGCTGGGGTTGTTGGCCCAGAGGACGAACTTGAGCCTAACGATGTTCCCCGGCGGCGGAAGCGACGGTATATGGGCGACTTCCACGTGCCCGCCGGAGAGCTTCAGCTGGAGCTTCTCGGCGCGGAGCATCACCACTACGGCACGGGCGATCACTGCCACGGCCAACACGGTCACCACGAACGCCACCGTGCACCGCGCCACGTATAGCCACCGGAACCTCGTCCAGCTGCTAGTCGTCTTGCCATGGTCGGCAGCTGCTGCCATATGCATCGTATGCATCGACGTGCGCGTACAACCGGCAACTCTACTGGCTAAGCTAGAGAGAAGTGCTTGTCATCAATTAGCTAAGCTATCACTGCGTGCCTCTTCGTGAAAGAAATCCACTTCATGTATCTATTTATCACTTGGAGCGCTGCCAACCGGCATGTCAAAATTGTCGACAACACAAAGAGAAAAGGCAATCTAGAGACGGTTTTCGCCCCGTCGTCAGCGAGACCGCCGGTTCATCCCACTCCCACCTCAGATGACCCTTTGTGCCTTCGAAGTGCGGCGGAAGATCTGTTTCTATTTGTCTAATCCAAAATCCAGTCTCTTTGGATATAGAAAAAAACGTGCCCCTCGCCGACGAGAGCTTTATCTTTTTTTAGTTAGTTTTAGTGTCTTGTTCAGGGTGGTGAGACGGAGACGACAGGATATGCAGTTCTTGAAGAATGAAAAAAAAACGATCTACTTCTTTTTGGTATTTTAGACTAATTTTTTTGTTCCTCGATGCTGAATCAAACCCTCTTTTTTTAACATAGAATCTTCCTCTGGGTTCTCCTATTCGTCCTCGGAGTCTTGTTCTAAGTCTTCCTCTAAAGTCCCATATTTGTCCTCTGAGCTTCCGTCCGGGCTCCCATATTCGTCTTCCGAGTCTTCCTCTAGAGTTTCATATTTGCCCTCTCGGGTCATATGTTTGCTCTCTCGGCTCCCATATTCGTCTTCTTAGGTCTTTCTCTAAAGTCCCATATTCGTTCTCTGGGCTCCCATATTCGTCTTGTAGGGTTTCATATTCGTATTTGCCCTCTCTCGGGTCCTATATTCGTCTTATTAGGTATCATATTCGTATTCTGAGTCTTCTTGTCGAGTCCTATATTCTTCCTCTAGGGTCCTATATCTAAATTTAACAATTCCTAAATCCTTTTTATTTTTTTGTATCGTGGATCATCAAAATAAGCAAAAATAGTATTTCTACGTGAAACATCCATAAAGGGTATTTCGATTGAAATACCCAAACATGATATTAGACATTATAGCGTCATAATAAGGTTCTCCCCTCGGTGTGCCTAGCGCTGGAGGGTGTGGGGAGTTGTGTTTCTACGGATCTCCTGAGATCCAATCGGCGTCAGTTTCCGGCAAATCTACATAGATCCGGTAATTTATGCGGTAGCGGTTATGGCCATTTGGATCTAAGTTTCTCATTGTCGGTTGTTCCTTTGGAGACTTAGCACGACGACTTCCCGTGCTTACCTGGCTACCGTGAGAGAGGGGCGAAGGGTGGTGCTCCTTCGATTTGCTCAATTGCTTGTTGTCGTGGATACAGGGTCCAAATGAGCTAATTGTATTTTGCGTTACTTATATGTGGTCCAAATACAGAAGTACATGGCAGCAATTAGTTAGCATAATGCATATTGTTATCAATTTTTGGATTTATATAATACAAAATATACAAGGACACGCCTCAGCTGCCTTCTTGCCTAGATGTGACTGTCATTTAGCTTAGCTCGCTTGTTATTTGTAAGTGAATGTGGAATATTTTTAAATGCATGATTACCACAAATATATATGATCGCCAAGTCAAAGTAGTATCATCATTCATCATACTTGGCATGAAGTTTATGTGAACATTATAATTTTCTGAACTTCTAATAGAATATTCATAGGGTAAATAACGGCACTCTGAAGACCGTACCCATATTGTTGAACAAAGGGAAGGTAACGTACGAAGTGCTCAAGTGCATATGCACAGCAAGAAAGGAGGAGGGTGTAGTATACTCGGAGCTCCTTGCCCATCTCTGTGCGTTCACCATTGGCAGCTTCCTTGTAGCTTGGAGCGGCCGATCGAGCAAGTGCTTAACTTCCATGGCGACCAGCTGCACTGGGAAGTTTACTTCGGGCGTGTGGGGCCCGAAGCAGTACATCCTGGCGGCCACAGCCGTAACCCTCACCGTGAGCGCCGTGGCCATCGTTACCTCCGTCGTCCTCAGCCCCGCGCGGATCGCCTTCTCCGTCACGGACGTCGCCTCCACCAAGCTGAAGGTCCGTGGAGGCGCGCCGGCAGGGTTGATCCTGAACTTCACCCTCGACGCCGCCAACCCGAGCCGCCGCGCGGGTGTGGAGTACTGCTCCCTCACCGCGAGGCTGCGGGTTTACAGCTCGAGCCGCGGGATGGCCGGGTGGGTGCAGGCGGAGGTCCACAAGGCCATGCCGATGCTCCAGCCCCCGGCGAGCTCGAGCAGCTTCCGGGTGTCTGCATTCTTCGAAGCTAGCTTTCTGGCTCGTAACTTCCCCGGCGTCAGGGCGGTCCGAGCGCCTCCGATGAGCGTGCTGGTGGTGGCCCAGGTCCGGTTCAGGGTCGGGCTGGCCTACTCTCGACCCTACGACGTTCAGGTGTCCTGCCAGCCCGTCGACTTCTTCACCGCCGCCGCCGCCGCCGCCGCCGTTAGGAAGATCGTTTGTGTTGCTTGACATCGATCCATCCATGCCTAGCTGTGTCGATAGTCGATCTAGCATAGAAGATCAGTTTATGTATGATTAATATCCGCTAATTATATATTTAGATGGTCCAAAATCATATGTCATTTCAGTTCTCTGTAAGTGAATGGCTTTGCTTTCCTAGCTTCCTTAGCAAAACCACTCCATCTATTGAATATGATTATTTGTGTTAGGGGGAGATTTACTAATTGCCTGTTAATTTTCATTGTATTTGCATAAAATGGAGTCATTCCCTCCCCATCCGGTCTAATTTTAAGACAAGTCTACCGGGGCAAAAGTGCCATGACTAGGACACTACGATTCAAATATAAAAGTCGCGATTTTGAACTAATCCCTGGGATTAGTTCAAAACTATGACACTTATTATGGATCGGATGGAGAATTAATTTAGATATGTGTAGGGCCTTCACCTAGTTATGGCTTCCATTTTTCTTTTCAAAGAACAAATTACATAAATATATCCTTATGATTGATCTAATTAAAGTAATTTGGCGTTGTAGTATTCATATATTTTTGCATGAATTTTGTCAAACTTAAAGAAATTTAACTTGAGAAAAAGCAAGAACTTCAAACTATAAACTATAATAGAAAAATCAAGGTACTGCGAGGCTAACATTCGATCGATCTATCCACTGTATTTAATAACGTTGTTAATCGGTGGTAACTGATTGAACGTAGATGTTATTGTTCATGCATTTTACGGAGGAATGGAAGAAGATATACTCTTGCAGGAGGCTATCGAGCGGAGCTTTTTCCCCTTAGAGTAGGCGCATGTTTTTTGTTTAAGCCATCAGTACCACCAATTAATACCTCTAAAGGTTGGTGGCGTCTCGCTAAACGGTCGCATCCCATGTCGCCAGCATCTTAGGAACTCCACGGTGAGAACGAGCCAGTGGCTCGGTGGTAGGGTGTGGCAGTGGCCAGCCCACCCACCCGAGTTCGATCCCTGGATCAGCTTGCGGTGTCTCACCTGCGTGAACAGTGCCCGGCACGGCACTGTTCACGTGAACAGTGCTTCTGGGTCAATTCCACCGTGGTTCAGTCAGAGGTATTGTGGTGTGCCCACCACCGCAGGGGTTTCCCAGTAGGTCTAGGCTCACGGGGCCCAGAAGCTTAGTATAGTCTGGTTAGGTCTAGCTTACGCACAGGTGGCGTGTGTGTGGTGTTGAGTGTGTGGAGTGAGTTGTGCGTGAGTTCAGATACTACAGCCGTACTGTAAAAGACCTGGAATTCTCAAAAAAAAAAAAAAAAAAGGAACTCCACGGTCGCGATGTAGAACGCCATGACCATCTCGAGGTCCAGCCGCCATTGGATCTGGACGCATGTTGTCATGTTATGTCGTCGACGAAGCCAACTATGCAGCCTTCACCACCGAGTAGTCGTGGCGAGCCAAAGACACCTTCGTGGGACGTAAAACCAGTTGTCGGGGGCCACAACGAGCAGATCAAGCCCCACCGTTGTCGTCACCACACGGGCGGTGAGAAAAAGGATTGTGGAGGAGGAGTTGGCAACGTGTTATTTTTTTTCTAAATGGCGTTTTACAAAACTTCCTACCAATTCTGACCTATGGGAAATTTTTCAACCATTTCCGACCCCTTTGGAGTCCCGCAGAGCACAGTGGCGTTTTTAGACAGTATAGGCCATACTCCAATTACTTAGGTACGAACTGGACAAGCATGTTGACGTGTCTATGCTGTAAAAAACACCACAGTGCTTGACGGGATTACAAATGATCAGAAGTGGTTGAAAGTTTTTCCACGGGACAAAGGAAAAGGCTGAAAGTTTCAGAAAGGGCCGTTTAAGACAAATTATATCATAGCAGCCGATGGGTTAGGAGAGCTGCTCGAGTCGCCCTAGCTAGTAGAGCGACGGAGGGCGTTGGGAAGTGAAGAAGGTGGCGATGGAGCAGAGTGATTGATCGATACAGATGCATGCGTGGACAAGGACAAGTAGCCATTGGCTAGTTAGCATTGATCTCTCTGCTCGCTCGAGCAGTTGATGCTTGCAGTTGCAAGAGTTACGGCTAGCACTGGGTACTAGCGTACGAAGGGGTAGATCAGATGGAACCCCTAGGTCACACACAGGCCAGCGGCCACAGCCATAGATAGGTCACAGCTACAACTGAGCCACTGATCAGTACAATTTCCTGCTCCTCATTACTCGGGTCGGAGGCCCAGTGGTTCAGCAATGGCGCGGGGTATGTGGTCAGCATTGAGTCCTGATGCAAGCAACAACAAGGACGAGACATAGGAACCCATTAATGGTAGCTGCTCATGCTGCCAAACAGGGTACGTACGTGCTAGTGCCATGCAGGCATGTCGCGGCAATGTCCTAAACCGGCGACCTGAAGAGGTTCAAAGTCCTCCCTCAATGTTGGTCGACATTTTTTTTAGAACGATGTTTGAACCCGGTCTGAAAAGCTAGCGACTACGATCCACACATTTACCTTCGAAGCTAGCTTTCTGGCTCGTAACTTCCCCGGCGTCAGGGCGGTCCGAGCGCCTCCGATGAGCGTGCTGGTGGTGGCCCAGGTCCGGTTCAGGGTCGGGCTGGCCTACTCTCGACCCTACGACGTTCAGGTGTCCTGCCAGCCCGTCGACTTCTTCACCGCCGCCGCCGCCGCCGTTAGGAAGATCGTTTGTGTTGCTTGACATCGATCCATCCATGCCTAGCTGTGTCGATAGTCGATCTAGCATAGAAGATCAGTTTATGTATGATTAATATCCGCTAATTATATATTTAGATGGTCCAAAATCATATGTCATTTCAGTTCTCTGTAAGTGAATGGCTTTGCTTTCCTAGCTTCCTTAGCAAAACCGCTCCATCTATTGAATATGATTATTTGTGTTAGGGGGAGATTTACTAATTGCTTGTTAATTTTCATTGTATTTGCATAAAATGGAGTCATTCCCTCCCATCCGGTCTAATTTTAAGACAAGTCTACCGGGGCAAAAGTGCCATGACTAGGACACTACGATTCAAAATAAGAGTCGCGATTTTGAACTAATCCCTGGGATTAGTTCGAAACTATGACACTAATTATGGATCGGATGGAGTATTAATTTAGATATGTGTAGGGCCTTCACCTAGTTATGGCTTCCATTTTTTTTTTCAAAGAACAAATTACATAAATAGATTCTTATAATTGATCTAATTAAAGTAATTTGGCGTTGTAGTATTCATATATTTTTGCATGAATTTTGTCAAACTTAAAGAAATTTAACTTGAGAAAAAGCAAGAACTTCAAACTATAAACTATAATAGAAAAATCAAGATACTGCGAGGCTAACATTCGATCGATCTATCCACTGTATATAATAACGTTGTTAATCGGTGGTAACTGATTGAACGTAGATGTTGTTGTTCATGCATTTTACGGAGGAATGGAAGAAGATATACTCTTGCAGGAGGCTATCGAGCGGAGCTTTTTCCCCTTAAAAAGAGTAGGCGCATATTTTTTGTTTAAGCCATCAGTACCACCAATTAATACCTCTAAAGGTTGGTGACGTCTCGCTAAACGGTCGCATCCCATGTCGCCAGCTTCTTAGGAACTCCACGGTCACGATGTAGAACGCCATGACCATCTCGAGGTCAAGCCGCCATTGGATCTGGACGCATGTTGTCATGTTATGTCGTCGACGAAGCCAACTATGCAGCCTTCACCACCGAGTAGTCGTGGCGAGCCAAAGACACCTTCGTGGGACGTAAAACCAGTTGTCGGGGGCCACAACGAGCAGATCAAGCCCCACCGTTGTCGTCACCACACGGGCGGTGAGAGAAAGGATTGTGGAGGAGGAGTTGGCAACGTGTTATTTTTTTTTTCTAAATGGCGTTTTACAAAACTTCCTACCAATTCTTACCTATGGGAAAAATTTCAACCATTTCCGACCCCTTTGGAGTCCCGCAGAGCACAGTGGCGTTTTTAGACAGTATATGCCATACTCCAATTACTTAGGTACGAACTGGACAAGCACGTTGACGTGTCTAGGCTGTAAAAAACACCACAGTGCTTGACGGGATTCCAAATGATCAGAAGTGGTTGAAAGTTTTTCCACGGGACGATAGAAAAGGCTGAAAGTTTCAGAAAGGGCCGTTTAAGACAAATTATGCCATGAATAGGACACTGTCTACTCCCTCCGATTCAAAATAAGAGTCGCGGTTTTAAACTGGGATTAGTTCAAAAATATGACACTTATTATGGATCGGATGGAGTATTAATTTAGATATGTGTAGGGCCTTCACCTTGTTATGGCTTCCATTTTCTTTTCAAAGAACAAATTACAGAAATATATCCTTATGATTAATCTAATTAAAGTAATTTGGCATTGTAGTATTCCTATATTTTTGCATGAATTTTGTCAAACTTCAAGAAATTAAACTTGAGACAAAGCAAGAACTTCAAACTATAAACCAGAATAGAGAAATCACGAAATCTAGATAGTGCGAGGCTAACATTCGTATTGATCTATCCACTGTATTTAATAACGTTGTTAATCAGTGGTAACCGATTGAACGTAGATGTTTTTGTTGATGCATTTTGCGGAGGAATTGAAGAAGATATACTCCTATGGGGGAGCTTTTTTCCCTTATAAAGAAGGTAAACACATGGCCTCTTCATCGGTTGACGCACACAATCATAAATTGTCCATTATTCAAAAAACTAGGCAACGCCAAACAGAGATGCCGAACACGTCGACCAGGAAAACCCGAGGTCATTTGCTCACGTTAGTATCTCCACAAACCCTATAACAAGTGACTGAAACAAACAAAAAGTACACATCTCCTAGACAGCACATTCAAGAAGGGTTTGTGGCACATGCGTCGATTTTGACGAGTTTAACCATACATGGATTTCGGTATTTTTCACCCCCAAAGCCAAGTAGGCACCACCTTAAGTAAGGACACGACGTAGGCGCGTCGACCTAGTGTGATCTGGGTTCTTTTTTATTCACTCGAGTAGACGCATGTTTTTGTTTCAACCATCAGTGCCACCTCGCTCGACCTTCGATCCACCTCCGTTAATTGGCAACAATGGAACGCCTTTCCATTGATACCAACAACATTTAGGTGTGACCAACATCGCGGAGAACCTTCTGAGACGTATCGAACTCGATTTGGAAATGGAGGGTGCGTCCCATAACGTCAGCATCTTAGGAACTCCACGGTCGCGATGTAGAACGCCATAACCATCTCGAGGTCTAGCCGCCATTGGATCTGGACGCATGTTGTCATGCTATATCGTCGACGAAGCCAACTATGCAGCCTTCACCACCGAGTAGTCGTGGCGAGCCGAAGACACCTTCGTGGGACGTAAAACCAGTTGTCGGGGGCCACAACGAGCAGATCAAGCCCCACCGTTGTCGTCACCACACGGGCGGTGAGAGAAAGGATTGTGGAGGAGGAGTTAGCAACGTGTTATTTTTTTTCTAAATGGCGTTTTACAAAACTTCCTACCAATTCTGACCTATGGGAAAATTTTCAACCATTTCCGACTCCTTGGAGTCCCGCCAAGCACAGTGGCGTTTTTAGACAGTATAGGCCATACTCCAATTACTTAGGTACGAACTGGACAAGCATGTTGACGTGTCTATGCTGTAAAAAACACCACAGTGCTTGACGGGATTACAAATGATAAGAAGTGGTTGAAAGTTTTTCCACGGGACAAAGGAAAAGGCTGAAAGTTTCAGAAAGGGCCGTTTAAGACAAATTATACCATAGCAGCCGATGGGTTAGGAGAGCTGCTCGAGTCGCCCTAGCTAGTAGAGCGACGGAGGGCGTTGGGAAGTGAAGAAGGTGGCGATGGAGCAGAGTGATTGATCGATACACATGCATGCGTGGACAAGGACAAGTAGCCATTGGCTAGTTAGCATTGATCTCTCTGCTCGCTCGAGCAGTTGATGCTTGCAGTTGCAAGAGTTACGGCTAGCACTGGGTACTAGCGTACGAAGGGGTAGATCAGATGGAACCCCTAGGTCACACACAGGCCAGCGGCCACAGCCATAGATAGGTCACAGCTACCACTGAGCCACTGATCAGTACAATTTCCTGCTCCTCATTACTCGGATCGGAGGCCCAGTGGTTCAGCAATGGCGCGGGGTATGTGGTCAGCATTGAATCCTGATGCTTGCAACAACAAGGACGAGACATAAGAACCCATTAATGGTAGCTGCTCATGCTGCCAAACAGGGTTCGTACGTGCTAGTGCCATGCAGGTATGTCGCGGCAATGTCCAAAACCGGCGACCTGAAGAGGTTCAAAGTCCTCCCTCAATGTTGGTCGACATTTTTTTTAGAACGATGTTTGAACCCGGTCTGAAAAGCTAGCGACTACGGTCCACACATTTATCTGATGAGCTGATGACGCCTAGCAAGAGGAATAGCTTGTACAGATGTTATTTCGTATTGCTAGACACACGCTACAATTGTCTCTAGATAATTTTGGAGAAGCACGGTTGATCAGTGGCGGACCTAACAATTTGTCAAAACAAGTCGAACTGTAAACCGGATACCATCGATGTTTAATTACGAAATTTGATGGTAAATTACAGAGAAAAATCACCTAGTTGAGTTGTTATTGTGTGTGGCCGGTGTCGGTTGCCATCTGCATCCTCGCCATCGCGCCTCTGCTTCATGCGGGCCTGAAAACCAGTTTTTCTTATGTATTGGTCGATTATTGTCAACTATATATCAATTAAAAAGCAATTCGCCTCGTTTCAAAAAGAAAAATTGTCGGTGCTGGTCACACGGCTGTCTGTCCTAGTGTAATTTCCGCCAACGTTGTTGTCGCCTTATCGCTTCTGATTCCACACTTCGTTGTCTTTGCGGCGGTGTCGCAACCCAACGGGGGCTAGGGCACGGCGCGCGCGCAGCTGTTGCCTTCGGTATCGGCTCGCAACAAGAAAAACAAATGATCGATTCCACTTCCTTCTTTAATGTGAGCATTGGCCCATGTATGGACGAGGGAACGAAATGGGCCTTGTGCTGCTAGGGAACATTGAAACTTGTTAAGAGGCAACATTTGGAGGAAATCCTAGGGTTCCCCTATACCTCGCCTTCAGCGAGTTGGGGCATCCGGCTCGCCCGCATGAACGCCTCCCCTGACGGAAGCCCAATAAACACGAAAGCCCAGTAGGAAGCAGCGTGTCCATTAGCGCATTTCCTTTCTCGTACAACACATTTCTTGGCTTAGTGAGCCATGCATGCGCCCAGGGCACGCGTGTGCATGCATGTGCGTTCTTTTTTTAATTTGTTTTCCTTTTTTTTCTCTATTTCTGGAAATATTTAAACACATGAAACTTTTTTTTCTGTTTCTGGATAAAAATATGAATAATTGTTCGAACATGAATATTTTTTGAAAAATGTTGATTTTTTATTTTTTTAATGGTTCACATTTAAAAAATATTTACTTGGATTAGTATATGAATAATTGTTTGAAAATGCCGAAGAACCAAAAATAATAGTGAACCAAAAATGCCGATGAACCGAAATGACCATGAACCAAAAAATAATAGTGAACCCAAAATGTCGGTGATTCGGTCGATGAACCAAAATTAATAGTGAACCGAAAATCCCGGAAAACCAAAAATAATAGTAAAGCAAAAATGTTGGAGAACAAAAAATAATAGTGAACCAAAAAATTTAGAGAACCAAAATAATAGTGAACCAAAAATGTCGGTAAACCAAAAAAATAGTGAACCGAAAATTCCAAAGAACCAAAAATAATAGTAACCAAAAATGCCAGTAAACCAAAAATAATAGTGAACCGAAATGCCGGTGAACCAAAAAAAATAGTGAACCCAAAATGTCGGTGATTCGGTCGGTGAACCAAAATTAATAGTGAACCCAAAATCCCAGAGAACCAAAATTAATAGTGAACCCAAAATCCCAGAGAACCAAAAATAATAGTAAACCAAAAATGTTGGAGAACTAAAAATAATAGTGAACCAAAAATGTTGGAGAACCAAAAATAATATTGAACCAAAAATATCGGTGAACCAAAAAAATAGTGAGCCAAAAATTCCGGAGAAGCAAAAATAATAGTGACCGAAAATGTCGGTGAACCAAAAATAATAGTGAACCGAATTGCCGGTGAACCAAAAAATAATAGTGAACCCAAAATGTCGGTGATTCGGTCGGTGAACCAAAATTAATAGTGAACCTAAAATCCTAGAGAACCAAAAATAATAGTAAACCAAAAATGTTGGAGAACCAAAAATAATAGTGAACCAAAAATGTTGGAGAACCAAAATTAATAGTGAACCAAAAATATCGGTGAACCCAAAATGTCGGTGATTCGGTCGGTGAACCAAAATTAATAGTGAACCCAAAATACCAGAAAACCAAAAATAATAGTAAACCAAAAATGTTGGAGAACCAAAAATAATAGTGAACCAAAAATGTTGGAGAACCAAAAATAATTGTGCACCAAAAATGCCGGTGAACCAAAAAATAGTGAGCCAAAAATTCCGGAGAACCAAAAATAATAGTAACCGAAAATGCCGGTGAACCAAAAATAATAGTGAACCGAAATGCCGGTGACCCAAAAAATAATAGTGAACCCAAAATGTCGATGATTCGGTCGGTGAACCAAAATTAATAGCGAACCTAAAATCCCAGAGAACAAAAATAATAGTAAACCAAAAATGTTGGAGAACCAAAAATAATAGTGAACCAAAATGTTGGAGAACCAAAAATAATAGTGAACCAAAAATATCGGTGAACCAAAAATTTCGGAGAACCAAAAAGAATAGTAACCGAAAATGCCGGTGAACCAAAAATAATAGTGAACCGAAATGCCGGTGAACTGAAATATAATAGTGAACCCAAAATGTCGGTGATTCGGTCGGTGAACCAAAATTAATAGTGAACCCAAAATCACAGAGAACCAAAAATTGTTGGAGAACCAAAAATAATAGTGAACCAAAAATGTTGGAGAACCAAAAAATAATAGTGAACCAAAAATGTTGGAGAACCAAAAATAATAGTGAATGAAAAAGTAAGTAAAATTTGGGTGTACCGAAAATACCGGTAAACCAAAAATGCAAGTGAATCGAAAATAATATTGAACCAAAAAGACCGATGAACCGAAAATAATATTGAAACAAAAATATCGGTGAAACAAAAAATAATAGTGAACCGAAAAGAACTAAATTTGGCTTAATTGAAAATAATAGTGAACCCAAAATTATTAATATAGCACCAAATCAGGTACCTAAAAGTAAAGAAGGAGAAGTAAACTAAAATAAATAATAAAACAGAAAAAAGAAAGAATAAAACAGAAAAAGAAAAAATAAACAGAAAATGAATTGAAAACACGAAGAATAAGAAGATGAATAAAGAAACATAAACACGAGTCCGATTGTGGCCTAGTGGCCGTGCACTGTATCCGCGAGTGTGGAGATACCGAGTTCGAATCCCAGCTCCGTTTGCATTTATTTTTTTGAGGGTACCCAGCTCCGTTTGCAATCCTTTTTATTGCATCCATCTGGTGACGATGGGCCGGCCCACCTGGCGAATCCCTGTAGGCGAGTCGGAGTTCCGACTCGCAAAGGGCGATAAATAGGGTTTCCGGAAATCCTATGTGGCTAAAAGCAGCATTGAAAGCTCGCGCTGCCTAAAGCAATGCTTCGCTGGGCTGGCTTGCGGTAGATTCCATCATTATTTTTTTCTTTTTTTTTTCCTTTTTCACGTTTTTGGGATTTTGAAAAATGTTCATAATTAAAAAAATTAGATTTGGATTTTTATAATTTGAACGTTTTTAAAATTGAATACACTAGTACAAAACCTAAGATGAAAGACGGGATCTAGAGCCGGTCAAACCAAAAACAGATTTCATCCGTCTGGGACATATCTCCTCAAGTGGTTCTAATTTTTGGCCGTCTCTAGTATATCATGAGACGGCTGATACTACTCACCGTCTCCCATACCAAACGATTAGAGACGGCTAGTAAACTCAACCGTCTGAAAAGTAGTTCTCGCGCGCTGAATGAAAGGAACTTAAACTGAAGACAAATGCGCACGAAAACATGTACAAAATCATGAACTGAGAACTACGAATTAATCAGATGGACCATAGTTCATAAATTAGTATTATAATTAGTAGCAAAATACAATGATTTGTGTATGAAATGTACGATCACCGCACCGATCGATCTTCTCCGCGCGCTAATACGATCGATCCCCGGCCGGCCGGCCTAGCTAGCTATCCTAGCAAAATTACCGCGCGCCGCCCCTGCACAACTCGCGCGCAAATTTGTTATCAATCATTTGGCTGATCGATCGATCAATCCCGGCTCGAGCGCATCGATCCGCCAGCTCCCAGAGCTCGCAGGTGGATTCGAGGCGACGATTGCTCAACTTTTCGCGCATCTGGGTATTGCGGACGTTGGCGTGAAAAGAAGCGATCACCAGCTCTTGCTTGATGCAGGGAATTGTGTTCATCTTCTGGGTGAAGCGTTGGATGAACTTGCGAAGAGTTTCACCCGGAAGTTGCTTGAAGTCGTGGAGGTCGCTGGGAGCCCCCGGGCGCTCGTACCCGCCTGGGAAAGCCCCCAGGAACTGTTCCTTCAGGGTCCTCCAGGAACGGATGGAGCACCTGGGAAGGTTGAGAAGCCATGTCTGGGCATCTCCCTTCAGGGCCAGCGGGAACCAGCTGGTCATCATCATTTCGTCGGCCCCGGCGACTGCCGCAGCTAAGGAGTAGAGCTGCAGGAAGTCCCGGGGGTTCGTGGTGCCGTCGTAGCGGAGGACGTCGGTCTTGAATTTCTTAGGCCAGGTGACCTGGCGGAACTCAGGGGCAAGGGCGAGGCACCCTTCAGCGATGTCGTCGTCCCGATCCTCCCGGCGATGGCGCTCGCGACGCCGTTCGATGCGGGTGCGCATATCCTCGGTTCGACGGTTGTTGAGGTCGTGGCGAAGATCTTGGTTGCGCGTGGTAGATGACCCGACGGAGATGGCTTGGCCGCTGTCGCGGTTTAGCCGGTTCGCCATCGGTGGAGCGGTACGAGGAGGCTCCGTCTCGCCTCGGCGCTCGCCATGGGGCTGACCCCGCGGTTCGTGCGCCTTGTGCCCTCCAGCCTCAGGGCCATCGACGGTGGGAGCTCGAGTAATGTCGGGCTCAGGGCCGCCGTCGGCGAAGTCGAGGAGTGCCTCCACACGGGCTCTCCATTCTTGGAAGACCTTGGGGGCGCCGGAGCTCGGAGGGAACTGCATCAGAGACTTGGCAGCGACAAGAGCGTCGTGGCGAGCTTGCGCGTCCTAGGGCAAGTGTGTAGAGGACTTGCTTTTGGTGCTTCGGGGACCTCCGCTGGCGCGGACGTGGTCTCGCTCCTCCCTGGCGTCACGACCCCTGCCCGCGCCGTTCCCGACGCTTTTCTCTCCAGAGCGTGGGGGCGGCACGGCGGACAGTCCAGCGGCCGCCGGGTCGTTGGGGTCGACGTTCTTGTGGGTGTTGGCCCTCTCCGACGCCACCTTCTCCGCAGGTGGCACCTGCGGAGGAGCAGGCTGACGCGTATCCGCAGCGCGACGCTCAGTGGAAGCCTGAGTACGCGATGGAGACGCGGCCTTGGAGGTAGTGGCATCGGTCTTCCTCTTCGGTGGCATGCTTGATGAAGAACTTGAGGTTGATGAAGAAGAAGACGAATCCAGCGCTTGCACCCCCTACCTGGCGCGCCTGATGTCGTGTCTCGGGTGACGGACACCGGGAGTAGATGGTACCCCCTTTTTAGGTTTGGCACGGGGCGCGAAGGAGGCTGGAAGACGCCTAACCCGGGAGCAAGGTCGTCAAGTTCTTCGTCGGGGGGCGAGGGCAAACAACACAGAAAGACACACGGAGTTACCCAGGTTCAGGCCGCCCGGAGGCTAAAAGCCCTACTCCTGCATGTCTGGATTGAGATGTTCATCATGGTGTAGTGTATAAGGGTATTCTGGGGTGAACCCGGCAGAGTTTCGGCCGGAGGTAGACGAAGAGCCGATCCTGCCCTGGGGAGATCACCTCTCTCTCTACCCTCCGAACCCAAGTCTAGTCTTGCCTGAGCTCTATCTTGCTTGTCCCCTTTATTTCTCTCTTTCTTCTTCTCCTCCTCCGGTGCCATGGTCCTCCTTTTATAGGCTAAGGGGATCCGACATGGGCACGCGAGGGGCGTGAAAGGGTTTTGGTGGGAAAACCCCTCGGCGGTCTTTGGAGGAGACGTGGCGTCCTCTCCTCCAAGCATTCTCTGGAGGGCGGCGTGGTCGTCCGCCCTTGGAAAAGGTGGGACGGACAAAGCATGTCCGCCCCACCAACTACGCCCGTGGCAACGTCACCAGGGCACGGCCTTCATCTTGGCGCCCAAGTCTTCCACCAGCTTCCAGCGAGCTGGCGATCTTATCCTCTCAGCGGTACGGATGGAGGACCCGGGGGCGCGCCTGGCCTCCTGCCGGGCGCACGGACCCGCGGGTATCCCGCCTTGTTCTCCGGGCGAGGGGGAGGCCCCGGAAGGTCGCCTGGTCCTTAGCCGCAGAGCCTTGCTATCGAACTTGTCGGGTTTCCTTGGGGCAGATGGGCTAACCCATCTGCTGTACTTGACTCATTGCCTTGTCCATCTTCTTGGTGGGCCCCAGTGGAGGACCCACTTTGGCAGCATCAGGGGAACCCCATGTTTCACTGCCGCGACACTGAAACAAACAAAAAGTACACATCCCCTAGACAGCACATTCAAGAAGGGTTTGTAGCACATGCGTCGATTTTGACGAGTTTAACCATGCATGGATTTCTGTATTTTTCACCCCCAAAACCAAGTAGGCACCACCTTAAGTAAGGACACGACGTAGGCGCGTCGACCTAGTGTGATCAGGGTTCTTTTTTATTCACTCGAGTAGACGCATGTTTTTGTTTCAACCATCAGTGCCACCTCGCTCGACCTTCGATCCACCTCCGTTAATTGGCAACAATGGAACGCCTTTCCATTGATACCAACAACATTTAGGTGTGACCAACATCGCGGAGAACCTTCTGAGACGTATCGAACTCGATTTGGAAATGGAGGGTGCGTCCCATAACGTCAGCATCTTAGGAACTCCACGGTCGCGATGTAGAACGCCATAACCATCTCGAGGTCTAGCCGCCATTGGATCTGGACGCATGTTGTCATGCTATATCGTCGACGAAGCCAACTATGCAGCCTTCACCACCGAGTAGTCGTGGCGAGCCGAAGACACCTTCGTGGGACGTAAAACCAGTTGTCGGGGGCCACAACGAGCAGATCAAGCCCCACCGTTGTCGTCACCACACGGGCGGTGAGAGAAAGGATTGTGGAGGAGGAGTTAGCAACGTGTTATTTTTTTTCTAAATGGCGTTTTACAAAACTTCCTACCAATTCTGACCTATGGGAAAATTTTCAACCATTTCCGACTCCTTGGAGTCCCGCCAAGCACAGTGGCGTTTTTAGACAGTATAGGCCATACTCCAATTACTTAGGTACGAACTGGACAAGCATGTTGACGTGTCTATGCTGTAAAAAACACCACAGTGCTTGACGGGATTACAAATGATAAGAAGTGGTTGAAAGTTTTTCCACGGGACAAAGGAAAAGGCTGAAAGTTTCAGAAAGGGCCGTTTAAGACAAATTATACCATAGCAGCCGATGGGTTAGGAGAGCTGCTCGAGTCGCCCTAGCTAGTAGAGCGACGGAGGGCGTTGGGAAGTGAAGAAGGTGGCGATGGAGCAGAGTGATTGATCGATACACATGCATGCGTGGACAAGGACAAGTAGCCATTGGCTAGTTAGCATTGATCTCTCTGCTCGCTCGAGCAGTTGATGCTTGCAGTTGCAAGAGTTACGGCTAGCACTGGGTACTAGCGTACGAAGGGGTAGATCAGATGGAACCCCTAGGTCACACACAGGCCAGCGGCCACAGCCATAGATAGGTCACAGCTACCACTGAGCCACTGATCAGTACAATTTCCTGCTCCTCATTACTCGGATCGGAGGCCCAGTGGTTCAGCAATGGCGCGGGGTATGTGGTCAGCATTGAATCCTGATGCTTGCAACAACAAGGACGAGACATAAGAACCCATTAATGGTAGCTGCTCATGCTGCCAAACAGGGTTCGTACGTGCTAGTGCCATGCAGGTATGTCGCGGCAATGTCCAAAACCGGCGACCTGAAGAGGTTCAAAGTCCTCCCTCAATGTTGGTCGACATTTTTTTTAGAACGATGTTTGAACCCGGTCTGAAAAGCTAGCGACTACGGTCCACACATTTATCTGATGAGCTGATGACGCCTAGCAAGAGGAATAGCTTGTACAGATGTTATTTCGTATTGCTAGACACACGCTACAATTGTCTCTAGATAATTTCGGAGAAGCACGGTTGATCAGTGGCGGACCTAACAATTTGTCAAAACAAGTCGAACTGTAAACCGGATACCATCGATGTTTAATTACGAAATTTGATGGTAAATTACAGAGAAAAATCACCTAGTTGAGTTGTTATTGTGTGTGGCCGGTGTCGGTTGCCATCTGCATCCTCGCCACCGCGCCTCTGCTTCATGCGTTCTTATGTATTGGTCGATTATTGTCTACTATATCTATACTACTATTAAAAGAGCAAACATGTTGGGATAATTTAAATCTTGTCCGTTTAAATTTTCGATCAACGATCCAGATTGTCCCGATGTCGAGCACCAAACAGTTTAAATCTTGACCGTTTAATTTCTGATCAACGATCTAGATTGTCCCCATTAACGTACAGCATGAGACGTATAGAAATAAATCAAGTCTACATGAACACGGATCAGATTTTAACATGCCCGCACATAGGCTAAGTAGAGTTTGAATAGGACACGGTAGACATACGTAGTACTATTTATATCCGCAAGAAGAAAAAGAGAACGAAACAACAATGACTGGAGTCGTCGAATAGATCTTGACAGCGTCCCATGCAAGGCAAGGTTGCAACACAATGCACACCCTTTGATGGATTCCAAACGACCAGAACAAGGCCTTCAATGATCTCGTGAAAAAAAAAATCAAGGATCGTCAGTCTACGGCAATCTACGACGAGCCGGACAAGGCGATATTGATTTGCGACGGGCGCCGGAAGGCTTACGGTGGTTAGGATCGATGGCGAGTTGGCGACTCCAAAACGGCAGACATAACACGTCGGCAGCAGAGGGCTAGGATTATTTTCTGATCACACACGCCAGCGCTCAATCCATCAGGTATTCAGGTGTGTTCCATCGTCGTTTTTTCCATTGAAATTAGTTGCAGCGGCGGAGCAGAATTTTCTTGGTCGTCGGACTACCTCTCCGCAGTGGCGCGACGCATGCCTGGTGGAACTTCCATGGCGTATCTTGCTCTAAGGAGCAACCTTAGAAGTCTCAAGAAAGAAAGACAGGTCTCGCATCGGCACATCCGGCAGTCGCTAATATCTCCAAGCATAAACATCAAGCATACATTTGATCAGGATCTGCATGGCCGCAACACATGCATGATGCATGCAATCTGAATCAATAATTAATCTTTTACCGTGCCGGTTGCATTAGACTAAGACTCCGAGCCATATATGACGATGAGTATGGCTGCACCAAATAAGAGAGGCTAAACGTGCGCCACCCGTGTTAGCATACAGCCACCACGATCCATGTTAGCTCAGGGATTGGTAGTCAACTGTTTACATGCATGAAGCAAGGATGGATTAGAGATACCTGGGTGGTTATCAATGCAACAGATGGACACCACGGAAATAAAAATAAAAACTACCTTTTTCTTAACAATTTATTTATACTCCTATTTGCTATGCAATGTATTTTGGTAAAGAAAATTTCTTACGCAAGGTATCATGGTGAGTCCGGCAACAAGCACGGCAAAAGATGTGACTCTTTAAAAAATTTAACCATTAATTACGTGCACTCTATCTGTAGGTGAAACAATCTGGTAGCTGAAGGTCAAAGTCTTGGACGAGATGACAGAGTGAAGACTAGGTCAAACAAAGTGCTTAACTGGTCTATAAATTAAGGTTTTTTTACATACCTTTTGAACTCCCATGTAAGCGGTACAATCCATTAGTTTCAATGCAAAACTGGTGGACAGTAAACTGTTATATTCTGTTCCCAGATCGTCACAAGAATTTGAAATAATATATATTTTGTTTTTCTCTACATTTTTTGGAATAATATATTATGCTCCCAGTTCATCAGAACTGTCATTTTTTATACCTATCTCCTTATGGAATCTTATTTATAAATAGAGGCAAACACTTACTATTTATCTGTATCGGTTTTCTACATTGAGGATGACATAATTTTTGCCGAAAATTCACCAAAGGAGCACGCCTTTATCACCGTGCATGTTGGCTTCGGTGTGAGGCTTGCGTGCTCCATGATGCTTACAATAATATATTATTTTGCGCTTCAAAAAACAATAATATATTTCTCTTTGCAATATAAAATATAGGACCGATGCAAAAAAATTAAAAAATCAATCCATGTAGACCCTTGGACATTCTTTCCTAATTCTAATTTGTCACTTAATTAATTGTAAAGACGTGCATTGCACGTACATTCATACTAGTATCAATTAAAAAGCAATTCACCTCGTTTCAAAAAGAAAAATTGTCGGTGCTGGTCACACGGCTGTCTGTCCTAGTGTAATTTCCGCCAACGTTGTTGTCGCCTTATCGCTTCTGATTCCACACTTCATTGTCTTTGCGGCTGTGTCGCAACCCAACGGGGGCTAGGGCACAGCGCGCGCGCAGCTGTTGCCTTCGGTATCGGCTCGCAACAAGAAAAACAAATGATCGGGCGATTTGAACCCTGAACTTCAAATCCCGGCCGTTTGAACCCTGAACTATTAAATCCCGGTCTAAATCGAACCCTAGAGCTGTTTGGCGCACCGGGAAAAAGAGCAACCCCACCGGGAAAACCAATTGTCTCACTGACTAATGGGACCCGCATGTCATATTCATCACCTACCCCCAATCCCCTTCTCTCCCCATCACATATCGAGCTGCCCCGCAGCAGCGGTATCTTCAGGCATGGCGTCACGGAGGCTCGCGGGAGGAGCTGCGGTAGCGCGGACGGCGTGGCGGGCGTGCGGGCACGGCGGCGCGTGCGGAAGCTGCGGGGCGACCCGATGGCGGCGCGATGGAGGGCGTGCGCGTGCGAAAGCTGCGGAGCTGGACATCGGGCTGAACGCCGGCGCGTCCCGGCCGGGCGCTGCAGGCGACCCTCCCTGCCGTGCTGCTTAGCCGCGGAACAACTGCCCGTCGTCGCTTCGTTCTCCTCGTCGCGGGCACACAGCTGCAGGAGGCAGAGGCGCTGCCTCCCCAGCTCGATCCCCTTGCCGTCCTGGCTCTCTCGGCACGAGCGTACGCCGTGGGCGACGACGCGATGCTACACTCCCGCCTCGCCTCGGGCCTGGAAAAGGCCGTGGCTGGTCCTCCTCCACGCCGCTGCCGGAGATAAAGTCAACGCCGAGCTTTTTTTTTAATTTAGATGTATATGACATGTGGGCCAGCTTAGTCAGTGATAGTAGAAAATTATTCAGTTTAAGTTTATTTTTTTTCTGTGGGGGAAAACATGTCCAGGGTTCGATTTAGACCGAGATTGCTAAGTTTAGGGTTCAAATGACCGGGATTTGAAGTTCAGGGTTCAAATCGCCCGACCTCTACGAGTTCTGGGTTTAAAATGGACTTTTTCCATTCCACTTCCTTCTTTAATGTGAGCATTGGCCCATGTATGGACGATGGAACGAAATGGGCCTTGTGCTGCTAGGGAACATTGAAACTTGTTAAGAGGCAACATTTGGAGGAAATCCTAGGTTCCCCTATACCTCGCCTTCTGCGAGTTGGGGCATCCGGCTCGCCCGCATGAACGCCTCCCCTGACGGAAGCCCAATAAACACGAAAGCCCAGTAGGAAGCAGCGTGTCCATTAGCGCATTTCCTTTCTCGTACAACACATTTTTTGGTTTAGCGAGCCATGCATGCGCCCAGCGCACGCGTGTGCATGCATGTGCGTTCTTTTTTGTAATTTGTTTTCCTTTTTTGTCTCTATTTCTGGAAATATTTAAACACATGAAACTTTTTTTTTCTGTTTCTGGATAAAAATATGAATAATTGTTCGAACATGAATATTTTTTGAAAAATGTTGACTTTTTATTTTTTTTAATGGTTCACATTTAAAAAATATTTACTTGGATTAGTATATGAATAATTGTTTGAAAATGCCGGAGAACCAAAAATAATAGTGAACCAAAAATGCCGGTGAACCGAAATGCCCGTGAACCAAAACATAATAGTGAACCCAAAATATCGGTGATTCGGTCGATGAACCAAAATTAATAGTGAACCGAAAATCCCGGCAAACCAAAAATAATAGTGAAGGAAAAATGTTGGAGAACCAAAAATAATAGTGAACCAAAAAATTTAGAGAACCAAAATAATAGTGAACCAAAAATGTCGGTAAACCAAAAAAATAGTGAACCGAAAATTTCGAAGAACCAAAAATAATAGTAACCAAAAATGCCGGTAAACAAAAAATAATAGTGAACCGAAATGCCGGTGAACCAAAAAAAATTGTGAACCCAAAATGTCGGTGATTCGTTCGGTGAACCAAAATTAATAGTGAACCCAAAATCCCAGAGAACCAAAATTAATAGTGAACCCAAAATCCCAGAGAACCAAAAATAATAGTAAACCAAAAATGTTGGAGAACTAAAAATAATAGTGAACCAAAAATGTTGGAGAACCAAAAATAATATTGAACAAAAAATGTCGGTAAACCAAAAAAAATAGTGAGCCAAAAATTCCGGAGAAGCAAAAATAATAGTAACCGAAAATGTCGGTGAACCAAAAATAATAGTGAACCGAATTGCCGGTGAACCAAAAAATAATAGTGAACCCAAAATGTCGGTGATTCGGTCGGTGAACCAAAATTAATAGTGAACCTAAAATCCCAGAGAACCAAAAATAATAGTAAACCAAAAATGTTGGAGAACCAAAAATAATAGGGAACCAAAAATGTTGGAGAACCAAAATTAATAGTGAACCAAAAATATCGGTGAACCCAAAATGTCGGTGATTCGGTCGGTGAACCAAAATTAATAGTGAACCCAAAATACCAGAAAACAAATAATAATAGTAAACAAAAAATGTTGGAGAACCGAAAATAATAGTGAACCAAAAATGTTGGAGAACCAAAAATAATAGTGAACCAAAAATGCCGGTGAACCAAAAAATAGTGAGCCAAAAATTCCGGAGAACCAAAAATAATAGTAACCGAAAATGCCGGTGAACCAAAACTAATAGTGAACCGAAATGCCGATGAACCAAAAAATAATAGTGAACCCAAAATGTCGGTGATTCGTTCGGTGAACCAAAATTAATAGCGAACCTAAAATCCCAGAGAACCAAAAATAATAGTAAACCAAAAATGTTGGAGAACCAAAAATAATAGTGAACCAAAAATATCGGTGAACCAAAAAAATTAGTGAACCCAAAAATTTGGAGAACCAAAAATAAATTTAACCGAAAATGCCGGTGAACCAAAAATAATAGTGAACCGAAGTGCCGGTGAACCGAAATATAATAGTGAACCCAAAATATCGGTGATTCGGTCGGTGAACCAAAATTAATAGTGAACCCAAAATCCCAGAGAACCAAAAATTGTTGGAGAACCAAAAATAATAGTGAACCAAAAATGTTGGAGAACCAAAAATAATAGTGAACCAAAAATGTTGGAGAACCAAAAATAATAAAGAACGGAAAAGTAAGTAAAATTTGGGTGTACCGAAAATACCGGTAAACCAAAAATGCAAGTGAATCGAAAATAATATTGAACCAAAAAGACCGGTGAACCAAAAATAATATTGAAACAAAAATATCGGTGAAACAAAAAATAATAGTGAACCGAAAAGAACTAAATTTGCTGAATTGAAAATAATAGTGAACCCAAAATTATTAATATAGCACCAAATCACGTACCTAAAAATAAAGAAGGAAAAGTAAACTAAAATAAATAATAAAACATAAAAAAGAAAGAATAAAACAGAAAAAATAAACAGAAAATGAATTGAAAATACGAAGAATAAGAAGATGAATAAAGAAACATAAACACGAGTCTGATTGTGGCCTAGTGGCCGTGCATTGTATCTGCGAGTGTGGAGATACCGAGTTCGAATCCCAGCTCCGTTTGCATTTTTTTTTTTGAGGGTACCCAGCTCAGTTTGCAATCCTTTTAATTGCATCCATCTGGTGATGATGGGCCGGCCCACCTGGCGAATCCCTGTAGGCGAGTACTCGCAAAGGGCGATAAATAGGGTTTCCGGAAATCTTATGTGGCTAAAAGCAGCATTGAAAGCTCGCGCTGCCTAAAGCAATGCTTCGCTGGGCTGGCTTGCGGTAGATTCGATCGTTATTTTTTCTTTTTTTTTTTCCTTTTTCACGTTTTTGGGATTTTGAAAAATGTTCATAATTAAAAAAATTAGATTTGGATTTTTATAATTTGAACGTTTTTAAAATTGAATACACTAGTACAAAACCTAAGATGAAAGACGGGATCTAGAGCCGGTCAAACCAAAAACAGATTTCATCCGTCTGGGACATATCTCCTCAAGTGGTTCTAATTTTTTGCCGCCTCTAATATATTATGAGACGGCTGATACTACTCGCCGTCTCCCATACGAAACGATTAGAGACGCCTAGTAAACTCAACCGTCTGATAAGTAGTTCTCACGCGCTGAATGAAAGGAACTTAAAGTGAAGACAAATGCGCACGAAAACATGTACAAAATTATGAACTGAGAACTGATTAAACAGATGGATCAGAGTTCATAAATTAATATTATAATTAGTAGCAAAATACAATGATTTGTGTATGAAATGTACGATCACCGCACCGATCGATCTTCTCCGCGCGCTAATACGATCGATCCCCGGCCGGCCGGCCTAGCTAGCTATCCTAGCAAAATTACCGCGCACCGACCCTGCACAACTCGCGCGCAAACTTGTTATCAATCATTTGGCTGATCGATCGATCAATCCCGGCCCCCCGGCCGGATCGATCAAAGCTAGCTATCCTAGCAAAATGTATCTCGGAGCTCTAACTGATAAATATACTAGCATTAGCTAGCTATAGGTACTACTAGATCGATCGATCGCGCGATCAATCGGTCTAAACGATGATCTCGTCGTCATCCTCGATGGAGAAGCCCCAGCCGCCGTCTTCATGGTCGGGCATGTCCTCATCGTAGTCGGAGTAGTAGAAGGCCGCCGGCATGGCCTCGTCGTCGTCGTCCTCCTCCTCCTCTCCCGCGGCCGCCGCCTCGGCGCCGTCGCCGTCCTCGCCATCGGCGTCCGGCATGTCCTCGTCGGAGTCGCCGTCCTCACCGTCCTCGCCCGCAGCTGCCGCCTTGCCGCCGTCGGTCGCGCGCGCCGCCGTCACGACCTCGAGGATGTCGCGGTTCTGCGCGACAAGGCAGGCGTCTGCCTTCATCTGCCCATTGAGTGCGGCGTCCATGCGCTCGGCCTAGATTTGCTGCCAGGGCGCGCGGTGCTCTTCCTCGACGGTCTCCAGACAGGCGAGCGCCCTGGGGGCCGGCGCGTCGCCACCATTGGCCGACGCGACGGCCTGGCCCTCGCCCCCGCCGCCATTGCCCGCCGCCGAGGCCTGGCTCTTCACGACGACCACGCCGCCAATAGCCGCCGCCGAAGCCTGGCTCTCTAGCACGCCCTCCCCGCCATCAGCCGCCTTTGCGGCCTGGCGCGCCGGCACGCCTTTGCGGCCAGCGTAGCCCGCCAGGAACTCCACCACGGCCTTCGCTATGACGACGGCAAATGCCATCCGCCCGACAATGGCCGACGGGCGAATCTCCGCCACAACCTCCGCAATGGCCGCCCTCAATGTCTCCGCCGCATCTGCGATGTTGGCCGCCGCGCGCATCTCCGCCGCAATGGCGGCGTAGCGCTCACGCGTGAGCTTCGAGTGGGTCGTGAGCAGGCGGCGAGGCATGATGTGTGCGGCGGCGGGGCTTGGATTAGCCGGTGAGAGGTGGATGCGAGCGGCGGCTAGGGTTCGCTCTAGATGGAGGGGAATATCGGAGGGGAAAGATTTCTACCGTCCGACGCCGTAGTTAATAAAGCTCACAAATCCGCTGGGAATCACGGGTGCTGCGCCGGCCGACCGCGGGTCCTGGTGGGACCCGGAGGTCATGTCCATTTATCCGGAGATTCAGACACTGCGCCGTTCACACTGAAAAATAATGTGGTCAAATCCTGCGCATGCTGGCATGCGTGCGACTTGAGCATCCTGTCAAAAAATCCAGATGGCACGGATGTTTAAATATATGAAAAGTTCAAGTTTTCATATATTTTGATATATTTTCAACATACGTGATTCTGAGCTGTATGATGCAAATATTGTGCGTTATATGCATCCATGGTGTCTATTCGTCGTTATATGGTTCAAATATTGCGCGATAATTAGGTACATAATATCCGGACGGTCCGGTTATGATCCAAATTATTGCTAATTTAGTATACTGAACTAATATTTCTTCAAAACATTTTTTTAATGCAACATACAAGGAAATCTATCTAATTGTATTTTTATAAATATATAGGGTTTACTTTATGTATTTCGCGAGTTAATGTAACATATGTAGTCAATTCCATATTAAAATGAAATATGAGCAAATGACACACGTAAAAATTGTTGTACATGGATGAATAATTCGTATTATGGTCCACTATCTGAAACCATTGAAATTACTCATTTTTTGTGAAAAGTTGTTTCGTATCTTTGAAGTGCAGCTATACAGAAGAACATCGTTCTAAAACACAAGACCTTTCCGTGTAAGCTACCCGTTTTCTACTACCTAATAAATTATCTTCGGTGTATGAACATATATTTTATTCTACAACTCAATGTAACACTAATTAGCACGCATAAATCATTTATCTTCCCTTTGGTTTGAATATTTTGTAATTATTTGGATTATGGTAAATCTCAAAGGGCACGAACATATCCGGACGGTGCGGACTGTGAATAACTGGTGGCAAAGTGAAAAAAATTCGGGCATCGGGCCCCAAATCGATAACGCGAAGGGGAAATTTTTCCAAATTGCCGCCACGCCACAAATCGAAATCTTGTCCACCTCCCCCCCACCAAACCCTCGCCCGCCTCTCTAACTGGATGTCTCCCCGCCGCCGCTCCCCTCACTGTCCGCCTCCCCGCCGCCGTTCCCCATCGCTGCGCCGTTCCCCGCGGCCCTCGTCGCTGCGCCTCCCCGCCGCCGTAAGTGCCTCTACTTGCCGCTGTCGGCCGCCCTCCGCACCGGCCCGCCCCCACAGCACACCTTGGCCTCCGTGCAGCTAGCTAGATCTTCTTGGTTTGCTGCATGTTCTAACCCTAGCTAGTTCTCAATTTCTTTTAGAAATTGTGTTGCCCATTTTTAGGAATTTGTGGTGCATGTTGATGCAGCACCTTACAATTTTAATTTGTGATGCCCATTTGTACCACTTAAACTCCGTATATTTGTTTGAAAACTAGCTTGAATTGCTATGATATAGGAATACGTGATGCACATGTTACCTTGAATAATTAACAGGAAATGTCGTGCCCATTATGCGAGAATGAGTGCCTTAGTGGATCCAATTTTAATGTTCATCTGCAAGAGAGTCGTCACAGCAAGATATTCGTAAGTAGGACTACACCTTCTAATTCTATAACGTGTTTCAGTTGCACAGATATTATTGTAATCATGTTTATTATGTTTCTGTTGCACACAGGTAGTACCATGCAACGCTCGAGAAACGTTCAACCGGTTAGTAGGCGACACTTTGGTGTTTTGAGCTTTCGAGAAAACATACACCATTTATGTGACCAAAGGACGGAGGACGACCCGCTTGCACAGCTTAGGATGGTAACTTTTCGTCAAGAACGCCATTCGTCATGGGGGAGTAGTGCTGCTTGTTTTTACTATGACAGGACCAAATCCCAGGATCTCTCTTGCCTTTGGCAACAATGAAGACGACAGTGAGGAGGATTATGACATTTCTGGCTATTATTCAAACAGTTCTGTTGGGAGTGATGGAGGGGCCAGTTACATAGTTTCCCCAAGAGTTCATCTGAAGACACATGAGAACGACCGCTGATACGTCTCAAACGTATCTATAATTTTTGATGTTCCATGCTTGTTTTATACCAATTGCTACATGTTTTGCATCTACTTTATATCACTTTTATACATTTTTTGGGACTAACCTATTAACAAGATGCCGAAGTGCCAGTTCCTGTTTTCTGCTGTTTTTGTATTCCAGAAAAGCTAGTCTGGAAATATTCTCGGAATTGGACGAAACTTCACGGGGTCCCTATTTTACCAGAACACGCCTGACGGACAAAGGAGGAGCAGAGGAGAGCCAGGAGGGCCCCACACGCCACTAGGGCGCGGGCCCCCCTGGTGCGCCCTAGGGTGGTGTGGGCCCCTCGGGGGTCGTCAGCCGCCGCCCTTTCGCCTACTTATTCCCCCCGACGCGAAAACCCTAAGTGCCTGAGCAAATATCCACGAAAAGTTCCAGAGACGCCGCCGCCGTCAACCCTAGCTCGGGAGGGTTCAGAACCTCTTCCCGGCACCCTGCCGGAGAGGGGAATCGTCACCGGAGGCTTCTACATCGCCATGCCTGCCTCCGGAGTGATGCGTGAGTAGTTCATCCTTGGACTACGGGTCCATAGCAGTAGCTAGATGGTTGTCTCTCCACTTTGTGCCATCATGTTTAGATCTTGTGAGCTGCCCTACATGATCAAGATCATATTATTGTAATGCTACATGTTGTGTTTGCTGGGATCCGATGAATATTGAATACTATGTCAAGTTGATTATCAATCTATCATATGTTATTTAAGATCTTGCATGCTTTCCGTTACTCGTAGATGCTTTGGCCAAGTAGATGCTTGTAACTCCAAGAGAGAGTATTTATGCTAGATAGTGGGTTCATGCCTCCGTTTAATCTGGGACAGTGACAGAAAGTTCTAAGGTTGTGGATGTGCTGTTGCCACTAGGGATAACCTAACGATGCTATGTCCACGGCATATGTGTTTGTTTACATTACGCACTTTACTTAATGCAATTATCCGTTGCTTGCAACTTAATACCAACGGGGGACTCGGATGACAACCCGGCGGTGGATTATTAGTCATAGATGCTGTTGGATAACGGTCTATGTATTATGTCGTAATGCCCAATTAAATATCATAGTAGTCATCATGTCATGTATATGCATTGTCATGCGCTCACTATTTGTCAATTGCCCAGCTGTAATTTGTTCACCCAACATGTTAGTTATCTTTTATGGAGAGACACCACTAGTGAACTGTGGACCCCGGTCCATTCTTTTACACTGATTAAACAACCACAAACTGCAAACTGTTCCTTTTTCATTCTCTGCAATTTAATACTCATTTTCCACACCATACGTTTAATCCTTTGTTTTCAGCAAGCCGTGAGATTGACAACCTCACTGTTTCGTTGGGGCAAAGTAGTTTGATTGTGTTGTGTGCAGATTCCACGTTGGTGATCGTGTTGCGCCGGCGAGCCACCAACAACCTTCTGAAGAGTTGCTGCTCCTACTGGTTCGATAACCTTGGTTTCTTTCTGAGGGAAAACTTGCTGCTGACTGCATCATACCTTCCTCTTGGGGTCTCCCAACGAACGTGTGATTCACACATCAAGCTTTTTCTGGCGCCGTTGCCGGGGAGACAGCAGTCTTCTGCAAGGGGAGTTTCACGCTTCCAATCTCTTTACTTTGTTTTTGTCTTGCTTAGTTTATTTTATTTTATCTTGTTTGCTTTCAATTATCAAAAACACAAAAAAATTAGTTACTTGCATCTAGTTTACTTTCAAGTTATTTTCTGTCTGTTTTTAATTCTGCTAAAATGAGTACTCCTGAGAACACTAAGTTGTGTGATTTCACTAGCACGAACAACAATGATTTCATATGCACACCTATTGCTCCACCTGCTGCTTCAGCAGAATTTTATGAAATTAAACCTGCACTTTTAAATCTTGTTATGAAAGAGCAATTTTCTGGTGTTAGTACTGATGATGCTGTGTTCACCTTAATAACTTTGTTGAACTTTGTGAAATGCAAAAGCTCAAGGAAGTAGATGGTGATATTATTAAACTGAAACTTTTTCCTTTCTCCTTGAGAGGACGTGCTAAAGAATGGTTGCTATCTTTGCCTAGAAATAGTATTGATTCATGGACTAAATGCAAAGATGCTTTTATTGGAAAATATTATCCTCCTGCTAAGATTATTTCTTTGAGAAGTAGCATAATGAATTTTAAGCAATTTGATAATGAACATGTTGCTCAAGCATGGGAGAGAATGAAATCATTGGTTAAAAATTGTCCCACTCATGGACTGACTACTTGGATGATCATCCAAACCTTCTATGCAGGATTAAATTTTTCTTCAAGGAATTTATTGGATTCGGCCGCTGGAGGTACCTTTATGTCCATCACTTTGGGTGCTGCAACAAAGCTTCTGATGATATGATGATTAATTATTCTGAGTGGCACACCGAGAGAGCTCCAACAGGTAAGAAGGTAAATTCTGTTGAGGAAACCTCTTCCTTGAGTGCCAAAATTGATACTATTATGTCTATGCTTGCAAATGGTCAAACACATGTTGATCCAAATAATGTTCCTTTAGCTTCTTTGGTTGCTCAAGAAGAGCATGTTGATGTGAACTTCATTAAAAATAATAACTTCAACAACAATGCTTATAGGAATAATTTTGGTAATAGCAATTATAGGCCCTATCCTTCTAATAGTGGCAATGGTTATGGAGATTCCTATGGTAGAACAAGAATGCCTAGTGAGGAAAGGATGCTAGAAATTGAAAAGGCCACTAAATTTTTTATGCAAAAGCAATATGAGCAAAACCAACTGTTTACTAGAACTATGGATGAACAATCTGCTATGCTAAAAAATATAAGCCATCAACTTGAGAATTTAAATAGGGAATTTCTGGTTTGCAAGGTAAAATTTCTCATGCTGAAACTTGTATTTCGTCGATGTCTGAAACACAATCCTCTTTGATTAATAAGATGGCAGCTAAGCCCGAAACAATTGAGAGTAATACCTTTGCGTAGCCAATGCTATACAAGTTAAAATTGATAACAATGTGAGGATGTTAGCTGAATTGCATGCTAGATGGGAAAGAGAGGATGAAATTGCTAGAAAGAATAATATTGCTAGAGTTTATACTATTACTACTTCTGAAAATGCTTCAAACTCAAGTGTTAACAAACCTCCTACCATTAATGGCAAGATAATTGGTGTTGGTAATGTTTCCACTTCTATTGCAAAATGTCCTAAATTGCCTGATAACTCTGAAACTGTCCTTGATAAAGATGCTGAAATTTCTAGCAATAAGGAAGATAATAACTCCATTACTTTTGATAATAATGACTTTGATTTTGATGGTTGCAATATTTCTGAAGTAATTAAGTTCTTGCAAAAGCTAGCTAGAAGTCCTAATGCTAGTGCTATAAACATGGCTTTTACTAAACATATTACTAATGCTCTCATGCAAGTTAGGGAAGAGAAATTAAAACATGAAGCTTCTATCCCTAGGAAGTTAGAAGATGGTTGGGAGCCCATCATTAAATGAAATTGAATGACTTTGATTGCAATGCTTTGTGTGACCTTGGTGCTAGTATTTCTGTTATGCCTAAAAGATTTATGATATGCTTGATTTAGCACCTTTGGAAAATTGTTACTTGGATGTTCACCTTGTTGATTCTACTATTAAAAAACCTTTGGGAAGAATTGATGATGTTCTTATCATGGTTAACAACAATTATGTCCCCGTTGATTTTATTGTCTTGGATATTGATGCAATCCATCATGCCCTATTGTGCTGGGAAGACCTTTTCTTAGACTGTAGGTGCTATTATTGATATGAAAGAAGGGAATATAAAATATCAATTTCCTCTCAAGAAAGGTATGGAACACTTTCCTAGGAAGAAGATTAAGCCACCTTATGATTCTATTGTTCGAACAAATTACAATGTTGATGCTTCTTCACTTGGTAATACTTGATGCATGCTTTGTGCCTAGCTAAAAGGCGTTAAAGAAAAGCGCTTATGGGAGGCAACCCATTTTTTTTTCTGCAATTTTTCTTTTATTGAGTCAAGGAGTGTTTACTTCTGTAGCAACTCCTTTGTATCTTTATTTTCTCGCATTGTTGTGCCAAGAGTAGCCTCTAATGTTAAGATGATGCTTAATTTTGATTGCTGCGCAGAAACAGATTTTTGCTGTTCACTGTACGAAATTCCTAAAATCACCAGATTGTTAATTAAATCTGAAATTTTTGTGCGTAATCTTTATGAATGTCTGAACTTTCATTAGTTCAAGTTTTCGATCTGAGCGTCGTAAGTGCCTCGAAAAAATTCGTCTTTGCGGACTGTTCTGTTTTAGACAGATTATGCCTTTTTATTTTGCATTCTCTCTTTTACTAGTGTTGAGTGAAATTCTTTTTTGGGTGGAAGAGCTTCACATAACATCAGTGGCTGTAGCTAATGTTTAAAGTAACAAATCATATTGCGTCTTATAGAACATGTGAATTTTTGATTATGCACTAACCCTCTAATGAGATCTACTTTGAGTTTGGTGTGACGGAAGTTTTCAAGGGTCAAGAGAGAAGGATGATATAATAGGATCAAGAAGAGTGAAGAGCTTAAGCTTGGGGAGGCTCCCATGGATCTCCCCAGCATATTTCAAGAAGACTCAAGCGTCTAAGCTTGGGGATGCCCAAGGCATCCCCTTCTTCATCGTCAAAATTATCAGGTCATCTCTAGTGAAACTATATTTTAATTCTTTCACATCATATGTGCTTTTCTTGGAGCGTCTGTGTGCTTTTATTTTCAGTATTGCACTTTTATTTTCAATAAAGCTTGACTGGACCCTAGCATTCTTGATTGGGAGAGAGACACGCTCCGCTTTTTCATGAGAATACTCCTATTCTTCACTTATATTTGTTGAGTATTCATATCTAGCGCTGTTCAGCTTTTAGCTCTTGTTTTCATGTATCTCTTGTCAGAGCTATTAGCTTTCTTTTGTAGAAAGTACTCTCTTGCTTCACTTATATTTGTTTGGAGAGTTGATAAATAAATTGATTGGTGTTTGGTTGGTTCAGAAAATGTTGCATGTGGTAATTGGTATAAGGAAAAACTTGCTTAATCTTGTAGATCACTAATGGATAACTTGATGCTTGTCAATTGTTTTGAGTTAACAAGTAGATCATGATTAAATTGTGCATCACATGAGTTAAGCCTATTAGTGAAGAACTACCGTAAAGCTTGTTGAAAATTTGGTTTGCATCGGTGGTATCTCTAAGGTCTAGATATTTTCTAATAACAGGGTTTGGTTAACAAGGAAGACGGTATGAAGTCTTATAACGTTTGCAATATGTTTGTCATATAAAACTTGGTGTACGGGTTGATATTCTTGTTTGCTTACATAACCTTGCTAGCCTAAACTCTGTACTGAGAGGGAATGCTTCTCGTGCATCCAAATCCTTGAGCCAAAATCCATGCCATTTGTGTCCACCATAACTACCTATATGTGGTATTTCCTTGCCACTCCAAGTAAATTTTTCATGTGCTACCTTTAAATTATTCAAAATGTTATTATTCCCTTTTTGTGTCAATGTTTACTAGCTCATGAGGAATTAGTGTGGTTATTCTTTATTCTATTTGTCGATGGACTTTTACACCTGGACTAGTGGCATATACATCCGCTTATCCAATTTGCAAAAAGAGCTGGCAACGGGGTGCCCAGTCCCAATTAATTACAACTTTAACCAATTAATTCTCTTCACACTTTTGCCCTGATTCATCAGTAAGCAATGACAAACAGTGAAATACCTGAATGTGTGTAAACCAAAGAGAAAGAGGGATGATCTGCCTTGCTGGTAGAAATAACGTCCTTCATGGGAGCCGCTCTTAAAAGTCCGTTGACAGGTAGAATACTGTTCTCACCCGCTACCATTCGTTGACAATTAACAAACACCTCTCAAAAATAGATACTCCTCCATGGTATGTGATTGATGGAAGGCACCCGAGGATTCGGTTAGCCATGGCTTGTGTTAGCAAGGTTGGGAGGAGTATCAAATATTTTATGCAATCTCTATATGCTTTCAAAAACCTAAAAGCTCTAGCACATGATTTAATCCCTGCTTCCCTCTGCGAAGGGCCTTTCTTTTACTTTTATGTTGAGTCAGTTTTCCTATTCTTTCTGTCTTCCACAAGCAAACACTAGTGTCAACTTTGTTACAACATGCGTTATATGCAATGTATTGGACTTGTTATACTACTTTGTGTTGACAATATCCATGAGATAAATATGTTGAAAGTTGAAGCAAATGCTGAAACTAATTCTTCCTTTGTGTTGATTAAATACCTTTTATTAGAAACTATTGCTTTATGAGTTAACACTTATGCAAAACTGTTTGATGCTTGTCTCGAAAGTACTATTCATGAAAACGTTTAGCTTGTGTGATTCATTGTTTACTCATTATCTATTTGGTAGCAAATTATAGACCATTGACTTGGATCACTTCATTCATTTACATGTGCCTTGCAATATTATATGATCAAGATTATGATGGTAGCATGTCACCTCAAAAATTATTTTGTTTTTATCGTTTACCTACTCGAGGACGAGTAGGAACTAAGCTTGGGGATGCTGATACGTCTCAAACGTATCTATAATTTTTGATGTTCCATGCTTGTTTTATACCAATTGCTACATGTTTTGCATCTACTTTATATCACTTTTATACATTTTTTGGGACTAACCTATTAACAAGATGCCGAAGTGCCAGTTCCTGTTTTCTGCTGTTTTTGTATTCCAGAAAAGCTAGTCTGGAAATATTCTCGGAATTGGACGAAACTACACGGGGTCCCTATTTTCCAGAACACCCTGACGGACAAAGGAGCAGCAGAGGAGCCAGGAGGGCCCCACACGCACTAGGGCGCGGGCCCCCCCTGCCGCGCCCTAGGGTGGTGTGGGCCCCTCGGGGGTCGCAGCCGCCGCCCTTTCGCCTACTTATTCCCCCCGACGCGAAAACCCTAAGTACCTGAGCAAATATCCACGAAAAGTTCCAGAGACGCCGCCGCCGTCAACCCTAGCTCGGGAGGGTTCAGAACCTCTTCCCGGCACCCTGCCGGAGAGGGGAATCGTCACCGGAGGCTTCTACATCGCCATGCCTGCCTCCGGAGTGATGCGTGAGTAGTTCATCCTTGGACTACGGGTCCATAGCAGTAGCTAGATGGTTGTCTCTCCACTTTGTGCCATCATGTTTAGATCTTGTGAGCTGCCCTACATGATCAAGATCATATTATTGTAATGCTACATGTTGTGTTTGCTGGGATCCGATGAATATTGAATATATGTCAAGTTGATTATCAATCTATCTATGTTATTTAAGATCTTGCATGCTTTCCGTTACTCGTAGATGCTTTGGCCAAGTAGATGCTTGTAACTCCAAGAGAGAGTATTTATGCTAGATAGTGGGTTCATGCCTCCGTTTAATCTGGGACAGTGACAGAAAGTTCTAAGGTTGTGGATGTGCTGTTGCCACTAGGGATAACCTAACGATGCTATGTCCACGGCATATGTGTTTGTTTACATTACGCACTTTACTTAATGCAATTATCCGTTGCTTGCAACTTAATACCAACGGGGGACTCGGATGACAACCCGGCGGTGGATTATTAGTCATAGATGCTGTTGGATAACGGTCTATGTATTATGTCGTAATGCCCAATTAAATATCATAGTAGTCATCATGTCATATATGCATTGTCATGCGCTCACTATTTGTCAATTGCCCAGCTGTAATTTGTTCACCCAACATGTTAGTTATCTTTTATGGAGAGACACCACTAGTGAACTGTGGACCCCGGTCCATTCTTTTACACTGATTAAACAACCACAAACTGCAAACTGTTCCTTTTTCATTCTCTGCAATTTAATACTCATTTTCCACACCATACGTTTAATCCTTTGTTTTCAGCAAGCCGTGAGATTGACAACCTCACTGTTTCGTTGGGGCAAAGTAGTTTGATTGTGTTGTGTGCAGATTCCACGTTGGTGATCGTGTTGCGCCGTGCGAGCCACCAACAACCTTCTGAAGAGTTGCTGCTCCTACTGGTTCGATAACCTTGGTTTCTTTCTGAGGGAAAACTTGCTGCTGAACTACATCATACCTTCCTCTTGGGGTCTCCCAACGAACGTGTGATTCACGCCAACAAGCAACCGCCTGGATCATCTTCTACCCATAAAAGCCGATGTTGGTGTTCCTTTTGTGACTCGTTTGACAACCACAAATTTGAAGAGAGATGATATGGTATATATGTGCCTCTTTTCAAAGTTAAAATTCAAGAAGAACTGCCTCTTTACCTGGTATATATGCCTCTTTCCTAAGTTAACTATACTATATGTTGTCCTTTATGCGCAGAAACTACCTAAGGTGATAGTGCAAGACGCTGGCCTACCTAGTCATGGCAAAGCTGGACGACGACTTGGAGCAGTTGGGGCCGTGACAACCATTACCTACAACAAGAAAAATGATGACCGCATTGAGTTCGACAAGCTGGGTGGAAGAATTTCATTGAAGGCAAGCATTTTAAGGTCAATCAACCTGTTTTGATCATTATGAGGAACACCAATCACCTAAGATTGGAGGTCATGATTGAGATGTAGATCATATAGAACTTGTTTATCAATTTTCTTATATTAGGTAGTTTGTTTGCACAAACAATGCAGTTTTCAACAATCTATCTAGCTATACTTTCCTGAACACTTACTACATGTACGTTGTTGTGTAACTGATTTAAATAATGGTAGGTTCTGCTTTGTATAACTAGCTGGCTATAAAAACCGACCGGGTTGCTGTAATTATTCTATTTTGCTTCACAAAGTTGGACCCCCCGGATATATTCCCGGAGGCAACGAATATTACGGCCGGATGGATATGTCGGACCCCTCGGGTCTTAGCGACGGCCAGTATTTGCAAACAGGGGCGGAGACAGGGGGTGCTAGCAGGGGTCAGACCCCCCCCCCCCCAAAGGTTCGCCAGTACTAAATGGCCATAGAAAGTATTTGCTTTCTTAGTATTTGAGCCCAAAATTAGCACTATTAGCCGTCAGGTACACGCACGGAAGCCCAATAACAACAAGCAGCCCATCCGCTCATGTTTACCATGGATCCTAGGACGCATAGGAAGCCGCCTACAATTTTTCTTTCCAGTTTGCCCCTCAATCAGATCGATCTCGGCCAAATTTCTATGGCGGCGCCCGCTGCTCGCTGGATTTGTTCATCACCTCGACAGGCTCCGACCGATAGGAGATGTAACTCGGAAACAGACACAGGTCGCTGCTATCATGCTAGCCTCATGTGTAGGTCGTGCCCCGAAGCTATGCCGCCGGGCACTTCATCGATCAGGTACGACAGTATACGCAGGCTACCGCTCGTAGCTAGTTTAGTTTATAGATTTATGACCTAGCAGTCTAGTTAATCATTATACTAACATGTATTGCGAAAATTGATTAATTAATTTACTAGTTAGATGTTCCTTAAGAAAAAACAAAGAGCTTGCCCTCCCTTTCCTCTATTTCATTGTTGTTGGTCTAAATGTGTTCAGAATTTGAGTTAAGATGGTATTATATCTAACTACAGAGGAAATTTAGTTGTTATTGATGGTTCAGAATATGTGTTTATTAGTACAATTATACGATAAGCATTTCACGTTCAATTAGCCTCCAGATGTATAGAAATAACGATATCTTCCATGGAAAATAACAAAAAATCTAGTGACTATGCATTCCATTTTTTTTTCAACTCGCCCCCTATGTTCAATTCCTGGCTCCGCCCCTGTTTGCGAATGTCTCTGATTTAGTCAATATTACCGACGGCCGCTTTTGTTGGTCCCAGGAAACCGGCTCCAATCAAGCGTACATTAGAGACCCCGGCCTTGAGACGGTCACTATAACCGGCTGAGGTGAGTTTCTGGGTCACTATAGCCTGCTCTAATGTAAGGTTCTGTACTAGTGATAATTTTTAATTCTGAATGTGTTTTAAATATTAACAATTTTCTGATTTGAACAATTTTCAAATTTGAATGTTTTTAAATTTATTATTTTTTAAATTTGAATATTTTTTGAATCCAAACATTTTTTAATCTGAACATTTTTTAAAATCTGAAACTCTTTTCAAAATCTAAACAATTTTCAAAAAAACGAAAACAAAAAAAAAACAAAAAGATAAAAGGAAAAATACCTGAGCAGCGGAAGTTAATGGGCCAGTCCCACCGATCTCCTTCAGGCAGCTTGGACGCCGTGCGCCGCTGATGGGCGTCACATCGGAGCTCCCAACATTTGGAGTGCAGTGATTTGGAGGACGGGTTCCATGCGGCCTTTTTTCTTAGAAAAAAGGACATTTCTAAGTTTCAAAAAAATATGAAAAAATCCTAGATGTGTAAACAATCAATGTGAAATATTCTGTATTTTAAGCTGTGTAAAAATGACAAATTTCTAGATATCAGATGTGAACAGTGCAATTTTTTTGGTTAACATCAACTTTGGCAGAGAGAGCCTTGTTGGTTGCTTACTTACTGGGTCATTGTTTGTTCCTATGTAGCCCTAAATTTGATAAAAATTGTCTCTATAGTATTCATGGGTCATTTAGTCGTCTTAGGTGCGGCTGTATCTTTCTTTTCATGCAAGCATGAAATCAACAAAATTCTTTAAGTTTTTACTTTTAAAATTATCTCTCAACCCGCTAAACCTCTTTCAGCATTGCGTTTTTTTGCGATATCTTCGAAACTAAATTTCATGTTGATATATTTAACCATCATTTTTGTATCATTAATTGTCAGATTATATTCACTTACTTAGAGCATCTCCAAGCGGAGGCCCCAAACCCGTCCTATACGTCCGGGCGGATGGTCCGGAGGCCATTTGGCCCAAAAACGGCCACCCAAGCGCGGCCCCCAAACAGTCCCCAAACGACCGGGCTGACCGGCAGCCCCCAAACCCAGCCCAAATCTGGGGCGGGTTTGGGGTACCGCGGACGCGTCCGCCCCGTGGGTCGCTGACAGCGCGGCCCCATGCGGAGGGAGGCTGACCGGCGCCGGCAGCGTGAGGTGGACTCACCGGCGCGCATTCCAGGCGGCCTCCTCCGTTCCCCACCGCTGTATTAAACGCCGCCTCCGCTTCTCCGGTCCCCACCGGCGTCTCATTTCCTCTCCTCCCCTTCCGCCTCCGCCTCTCCGCTCCCCACCTAGCAATGTCTTCCTCCGACTCCTTCGACTGGGAGGACCTCGAGCCGGAGGTGGAGTCAGGGCGCGCGGCGGCACCGGCGCGCTCCGAATCTCCCGTCGACGAGGAGGAGCTCGCATTCCGCCTCGCCATTGAGCGGTCGGTCAAGGAGGCGGCGCCGGCGGCCAACGGGCAATGCAGCCGCGCTCCGCCGCGTAGATCTGCGGCAAGCGCGGCGCCGGCGGCCAGCGGATGCGGCCCCGCGCCCGTCCGCCGCCGGGCTTCTCCCCCGTCCCGCTCCCCGATGCGGTTGGCGCCGCCGATGCGCGCGGCCCCGCCGCACATGAAGAAGAAGGCGGCGTTCCCCATCCCGCCGGTCAGAGCTCCTCCGGGCTGGAGGATGCTCCCCGATGGCGCCGGCGGGTGGCGTCTTCTTCCGGCTTCCCCTCCACGGAGGGCGCCGGAAACGGAAGGCAAGGCCTTCCGTCGCCTCCGCAACGCCGACCCTCGAGCGGCGGCAGCCACGGTGGTGAGGGCCGCCAAAGAGGCGGACGTCCCCCCGGACGTCGTCGCCTACTCCTTGACTACGGCGGAGACGGACGCGTGGCGCCTCCGCCGCAAGAACAAGGAAATGTTCGACGCCGCCGTCGCCGCGTCCATGCGGGAGGCCGAGGCGAACAGCGCGGCGGCGCACCTCGCCTCCGAGCAGGCGCGCCATGTCCGCCTCATGGCGGCGCGGTCCAGGAGCGGCGACGGCACCTCCGGCTCCAACGGCGACCCCTACGCCGTCTTCGAGCGGGTCCGCCGCCCCGGCGCAGACGAGAAGGGGAAGGGCAAGGTGCCGGAGTGAAACTCCTTCACCGTCGACCGCTCCGCCGCCGCGAGAAGATTATTTTGCTAGTTTTAGATGTATATTTTGCTAGTTTCTAGATGCTCCTATGTAGTATGTCCAAACTTGATGAACTATGACTATGAATGATCTACGTAAATTTCCTACGTGCATGGATTGCATGATTTTAGGGGTTCAGGTTTGGGGGGCACGGTTGTAGAAGGCCTAATTTGGGGTCTGTCCGAACGCGTCCGCGAACAGTTTGAGGGCCGGATTTGGGGGCTCCGCTTGGAGATCCTCTTACCACGTTATATGTAAGTGTGCAAGACAAGAGCCGGCCAGGATGTCCAAACCATGTCATGCTATAAGTAGGGGTCAAACCTCATATCCTAAACTCTCGACCAACCATCCATCCACCAGGCCACAACGTCCATCTCTAAACTTACCCAGCTCACGAGAACCGCAGAACATCCTTATAAATACGGATCATCTCCTCCACGGCCAACACACCTCCACATTCAGTCCATCATTTCCTCCTCCTCCGGCTGCCCTCTCCACCCAATAAACCGGCCGCCGTCTAGTCGCCGGCCGCAACCGCCGCCAGACAGCAGCCGGGATAATAAATATCAGCAGCCATGGGTGCCTGCGCCAGCAAGCCCAAGACCGTCGAGGGCAAGGCCCCCCAACCGGAGGCCCCCGCCCAGCAGACACCCAAGGTTGCACCGGACACCACAAGCGTCGACGTGTCCACTAATCAGGTGACCGGCCTAACATATATAGCCATGGATGCGTCTATATGTTTTTTTTTCCTTTCCTCCATACGAACGGAAATAACTTTGTAATTGATTCTACTGTAGGTTGCGGCTGATCAGACACCGGAGAAGGCGGTGGTGGGGAAGGCGAAGGAGGAGCAGACGGCACCGGTAGCGCCGGAGGAGGTGCCCATTGTCGAGGCCGACCTCGTCGAGGAGACGGCTGAGGCAGCGACTTCCGAGCCGGCGATCGACACCAAGGTGGCAGAAGCGGTCGAAGAGAAGATCGTCGTCGAGGAGGAGAAGCCAACAGCTAGCCCCGTCGTCATCGAGGCGGAGACCACCGTCGCCGAGGCAGATGAGGAGATCAAGCCTTCGGCTGCCACCATAGTTGTCGAGGAGAGCACCACGGAGGAGAACGGCGGCGAGGAAAACGCGGCAACGCAGCAGAGCTGATCGTCTATCCATCCACGTGATCGAATCAACATGGCGCTGCATGCATGTGTGTGTATACCTGCATGCAATGCCTAGAGGTCGGCACGTACCTACGTGTAACTCCTCGGGAGAAAGAGGATGATCGGTGAAACCTGTAATAATCTTTTGGCGCCTCCCGTTTTTCCTCCACGGGATCTTATTAATATCGAATTATTCATGCATGGGCTTGTTCATCATCGCAAACAAATCATTAATTTGCTCCCGTACGTAACATATGGTCGACATCTCCCTAGATAAGTGCATCTGCGCATCTCTATAAAAAGCACGCGCTAAGATCGGATTTTGTGTTTATGACGCTAGAAACAGAATCAATAAATTATTGCCAATTCGCCCAGGCCCGGTAAAATATGCAAACCAAAACCTTGATTATTGGTGTAGTTTGGAATCTTAATTTGACACATCTCTCTGGATACTCATGAATTCATAACTTGGATGACCACTAAAAGAGCGTGGGGCACCCAAGTTATTTTTCTCGATCAATTTTTTTTTCTACCTGAGGGTAGGGTATATCAGGATACCGATAAATACACGATGTTCTGTATTTTGCGCTGTATTAAATCATACACATTATGGATATAAGAAAATTCATGGTAAATAAAAATACAACGGTCGGCGCGGAAGAACCATTGACCTTTGGCAAGTATAGTAAAAACCATTCAGCCACACCAAAGCCTTCTTTGTATTAGTCGAGGCATAGTATTATATGTGGTTATGAAGTTTGGTAAGAAATTCAAATTTTAATTTTTGTTAGTTATTTGCTTGTGACTAAGGGTACTCTGGCAAAATAAATACCTTAAGTTGGTCAATTGGCTTTCATAAATATGGCATAACTAAAATTGGATGATGTTGGCATTGACACAAACTTCCCATAAATAATGATATTACACCGACTTGAGAAACTTGAATTGGATCAAATGGCATAATGCTATTCAAATTAAAAACTCAAATGCATGATTGTTGATATTGTCAATTTATAAACGGATCCATTCTAGTTTACACTATATAATATCTAATGCCATAAGTTCCATATTAACCTTTTTTGGCTAACGGTATCACACTTCGCACTATCGCCTCTCATGGATTATGAAATTCTCATAAATATCCATAAAAACAGTGCACACATCTAAATTTCTAGTAAACCAATGACATTGCCAATGGACTTAACCTACGGAGTACTTGGAGAGGAACTAGTATTGTTTAGTTTTCTAGCAAATCATGACACAGCAGTACTATTGACCAGCTCATATAGTAAGTCTGTTCCGTAAGCAAACAAGGATCATACAAATAAATTTTTACGACTTAATCGGCAAAATAAGGAATTGTGTGAACTTGACTTAACAGGGCAATGGATTAAAACTCATTCTTCAAAAAATCCGCTTGAAACGGTCTATGTAAACACAACTCTTCGCTATCCAAACATGCACTTAAGGGACTGAGAAAAAGACGAGATATTCTAGCCTACACCACGTGGCAAAGCAACACTGATCATTTTAACATACATTTACGGGAATCTAAGGGATAAACGTCATTGATCTAACGGCTGTCGAGCCGGCTAACCCTAGTATTTTATTTTTCTTTTTTTGTTTTGGTGAATGCAGGCAAAGAGGCGGGGAGGTCCTATACATCACTTGTGAGCGGCGCTACTCGCTTCTGAGTCCTGCCGTCTGATGCAATAGCTTCATGGGCCGCTAAAATGCGGCCCGAAAACGGTATGTATGATTTTGATTTTATTTATTTTTAAATCTGTAACTTCTCAAAATCGGATTTTTTTAAAAATATGAACCAATTTGAAACTAAACATTTTAAATATAAAAATTTAGTTCTGATTTTTTTTATAAAGTGAACAGTTTAAATCTGAACAATTTTCATAACAAGACGTTTTTGAAATTTAACAATTTTCAAATTTGAATATTTTTTAATCTGAACATTTTTCAATTGTGTACATTTTTTAATCTGGAATTTTTTTATTTTGAACAATTCTCAGAACCGAACATTTTTCAAAATCATAAAAAGTGAAAAGAAACGAAAAAGAGAAAGGAAACATAAAAGAAAACAGAGAAATAAAAAAGTTGAAGAAAGAAAATCTGCCAAATGGGCCGGCCAATGTCGAAAACCTTCAGGAGGCATGACCGTTTTGCAAGGTTCTTTTCGACGGGCCTCACAAAACTGATTGGGCGCTTGGCCGGTTGGCCTATCAGGCCGTTTTGCAAGGTTCTTTTCTTCTAGTCTAGAACTATTCCGCAAAAAAAAATTCTTCTCTCCGTGCAACTCCACGCCTCCGGCTTTTCTTCTCCGATCCGCCGCCCGCCGTCAAGAGAGAAGGAGAGAGGGTAATCCCAAGGGAGGCGACGATGATCTACCGCAACTGGTCCCTGCTCTCGTCCACGGTCGTCATCTGGGGCAGCGTCGCCACCGTCGGCCTCTCCGGGATCTTCCTCTTCGGCGGCAAGGTAACCAACCGACCGACCTAAACCCCAATCCTCAATTACGGTTGCCCTTTCCCGATCTGGCCTGCCCTACGGTGTCGTATGTGCGTGGTATTCAGATTGGATTGGGGTGGATTCCCTTCGTTGGTTCGCGCGCTGGCCCTTGCTAGATTCGTTTTTTTTTTTTGCTGCGATAATTAAGCGTGGATCCTGCCGGTTCGTCTCCGGTGAGTATTGATTGGTGCCCTGACCCCGTTAGGTTGTAGAAATCTAGGCGCTGGGTTTGGGCTGTACAAGTTGGTTGCTGTTTATGGAGACATGAAATTGCTTATCTGAGTGGTTCCTAGAGGGCAAAAGTTCCTGGGTTAGGGCAGATGTGGTTAAGTGTTGTCAGTTGGGTGATTAGAGTATCTTTGCGAGTGGTGAGGTCGGTTGCTAGCTACTGGTTCATGATTAGTTTGTGTTCTGCAACTTGTTGATTTCCTGCTTGTCATCGTAATTGATTGTAGTTTGAGTCTTTTCAGTAAGTTGATCTGAGTTGAAGTAATGCACTACAAACTAAAGTATTTTGACATTGTGCACCAAATTCAGGTATTAGAATCAGTGACTTAATTTTCCATTCATTCACTGGTGTCTGGTGTTGTTATTCCACTTGTTTCTTGACATGGTGAAAAATTTATAATCCCAGTTTCGAGGACACTAGATTCAGATAAAAATACTCATGACGATTCCATCGCACCTTCTGGTATGCAGGATTAATTGTTTCCTTTCAATCCATGCGGTACAGCAGTTGTTAGTTATTTGAGGAGCCCATAGTGTCTGAACAGGTCCATTTTATAGAGGTTAAAGGTTCTTTTAGTGGAGATTTAGCACCTCGTTCAGTCATGTAGCATGCAAGATTAGTTTGTGTTCTGCCACTTGTTGATTTCCTGCTTGTCATCGTCATTGAGTTTGAATTTTTTCACTAATTTGATCTGAGTCAAAATAATGCACTACAAACTAGAGTATTTAAACATTGCGCACCAAATTCAGGCATTAGAATCAGTATCTTAATTTTTCCATTCATTTACTGGTGTTGTTATTCCACTTGTTTCTTTGACATGGTGAGAAATTGATAAGTCCAATCCCAGTTTCGAGGACCTTAGCTTCAGATTAAAAAAAAAACTCATGACATGTATATTAGTTTGTCAGATTCGATGATCCTCTATTAATATTTGGATATGGTTTCTATTATATCTTCCGTTTCAGGTAAATGACTTGTTTGCCTATCTATAGTAACACCAATGAATTGGTTTTTTACTTCGAATCTTCAATTCTTTGCATGGATGCAAAAAATCAAAAGATTCCGCATTAAGGACAATGATTTCATCCTGTATCTTAGGTGTCCACAGTAAACTTGATTTTGGCAGACTAGGAATGTGGGAGATTGAAATGTTTGGGCAATATATGAGTTTAATTCCTACCTTACTAAGTCTTGATTTGTGGATTAGCAAAGTGGGAAAGGCATATCAGATGTTACTTCTTTGATGAGATGATCAGTAATTGCACCGCAAGTACATGCCAAGTTGTGATATGCTTCCAGGTTTATGGGCATGGAACGAGCAGGTTGTGTTCTGTACTAGACTACTAGGCTATAGATTTGAAGAGTGCTCGACTGGCCAAGCGAGTGATTAGAAGATTGCCTGTATTAATTGTGTTTGTCGCGGTTTCGCCTAAACATTACTTATGAGGACAAAGTTGCTATGTTAATTTTTGCACACTAGATTCCCTTTCTACTGCTGTTTGAGATTGTTGATTTCTGTTTCATTTTACCCAGTCGTAACGATCCCGTCTTTTAGCAATTATACCTTTTGTAGTTCAGTGTTGGGCCTGTTGGCCTATTTTGTTTGAAACATTGAGGACTTACTTGTTCATGTTTGGCTAGGTGCTTTGTTACTGTTCGTTGTAAAGGCTGTCTTATAAGATGGCACAACATATCTTGGATATTTCTAGTTTTGTAGTATTTTTTATCATATGTATGATTTGATTATAACCTTTGAAGATTATATTATTTTCCAGCTCTTAATAGTCTTTGGGATTTCTAGTTCAGTAGTTCTGAGGCTGGGCACAAAATTGTGTTATCTATCTAATTTTTGGAAGTTCTTTTTTGGTTAATAAAACAAGATGTAGTTGCAGATATATTGATTTGTCATATCATCCAGTTTGCTAGCATAAGGCAGAAATTGAATCCTTCTTTTCCTTGTGTGACACTCTATATTACATTTTTAATCTTTCATTGTCCCTTGGAACCAACTTAATGCTGTTATGCACTCACCTTTCCTCGGGATGCCTTGTAAAACTGAGCATAGTGAAGGTTTTTTTTTTTAAATGGAACTGAGCATAGTGAAATGCATATCTAAGCCTTCACTATGCTCACAGCGAATCGCTGTGAGCATAGTGAAGGCTTAGATATGCATGGTACTTCTCGACTAAATTTTTCCTAGACACTGCCTCAAGTGAATCTTTTTGTGGTATAGCGTTGTTGTCACTCTTGTATGAAAGATTGCATTGTGTACTCTATCAAGAGCATCGTACATGTGATTACACAATTGATGTATGTTGCTATTGCTAGATTACTTTTCTGCACACGTTTTCATTCAACCTTCTTTTATATAGCTTGCATTCAAACAGCCATTCAGTACTTGTGAGTTTTTACTTGACCCACGGCGCGATGTAACCATGCTTCCTTGCATTTTGGCAGGAGAAGTTCCAGGGTTATCTTTCCCGCGAAGGCGAGAGGCTGAGGCAGCAGGACAGAGCCACGATGGGCAAGAACTAATGCAAAGCACAAACTTGGTATCAACGTGTCAACATGTGACTTAGACATGGAACTTGTCTCCCAGCACTGAACAAATTCTCTGGACCAAAAGCTATCCCTGTAATGGCTTTTTTACCTTTCATTCCTGGAACCAACTGCCCTTCTGCAGATAATGTATGACGCCCATGTTTCTGGAGAACTCCTTTCGTTCTGCAATGCTGTATAAATGATTTGTGGTTTCTCTTTGTTTTACTCTTTGAAAGCCCGTGGTTTGTCAAGAAATCTTGGCCGTTGTTTTCGATCAACTTGTGGGCCATGAACTTTGTCATGTGTTTTTTTCTTGAGTTGGTTAGGAGCTGTGGAAATTTGTTCTCCGGATTTGCTGATGCATGCTGCATTGCTGAACGCTCCTGTCCATCGCTTCCCAGCGCCGCACCTTGCCCAAAAAATGGTACGCTTGTCCGTTGCTGGTTTCTGTATGCCGGGAGCAGTGCAAGTTGAACAAGCAAAACAACAACTCATCTTAAGCTCGTTCTATAGTGGAGTCATGTAATTCAATTAAGATTTCATGTCCAACGCATTCGGTTGTCATGGAATTGGAAATGCCATTTAATTGGAATTCCACCAAATGGCTATGGTATCTTAAGTCAATTTATATCCCCAACCCAGTCATTTTTCTGAAAATCATTTCATTTCATAAATCATTGTGGCAGCCAAACATGATTCTTCGGCTTGGAATTTCAAATTGGGCAAATGAAATGATGGCATCAATGTTATTTCATTTCATTTACGTCAAATGAAATGAAATGAGGGGGTGTCAAACGAGCTCGAAGTGTTGTATGTATATGTATGTATATATCTGACATGATTGGTTAAGAACGTGAACTAGAATCCCCCTCTTCCTTAGGTAAGATCTCTGAATCACTGGGGTCTTAGAAGCATATATGTCTTATCAAATTCAAACCTTTCCAACACCTTTTGGTGAACTAGAATCTCAGCGAGGGAGTGTTTGGCCGCTAATGTACAATTGCATATTATGGTCACTGCAATTGCACATTCATCGCTTTATATGCGATTAGGCGTAGGTTTTCATGTTCGATTACAATTCATGTCATCTGCAAATTCACATACTATTTGTACATTTGCAAACTATTGTACAATTGCAGACTAACTAACAATTGAATGTAGGAGTTTAACTGCAATTTGATTGTGCAATTACATACTAAACTCAATGTTGAAAAGTTCAGCTGCAAATTATGGGGTTGTTTTTGGCAAAAAAAAAATCGAAACAAAGAACATGCCAATACAAAGCCCACAAAAAAACCAAAAGCCCAACCAGAACCAGCAAACAAAGCAGAGCCAAACAAGCAAATCTCGACTACAGATCATAAATCGGTGAAAACCATCGACCTATTGCTAACAAAAATCACGGTCAACTGAGAGTTGGCAAATCCCTTTTTTTAATCTGTTACTGCGTAGCAAGAGACATCACGTGGCCGGCACGATGTACTACATACAGACTAGACGAGATGCAACTAGCCTGGATGGATTACCTAAACGCTCTTGTCGGAAATATCTTAACGAACAAATCAATAGGACGAAGTAGATCCAATCCCTTCCACGACCAACTCGCGGTCCGAACTGGCTGCATCTCATCGATCGAGTCTGATATCAGGATGATATATAGGGATGATTTTGTTCGATCCTTCACGATGCACCTCCTAATTCAACGGATCTGATACAATCTCTCGATCACACATGGGCGGTACATGCAACATGAAGATGAGGGACGCCAATCCTGCAAGCAACCTGTCGATGTAGACGAACCTCACGCCAAATAGATGAATCCAGCGAGCAACTTCAATTGAACAACAAGCTTCACCCAAAAGCACGACAATAGTTGAATAACATGCACATACACGCAAACACGATATATTGGATGATTAGGCGAGTGTTGGAGACACCGTCACCATAAACCAACCATGGAGGTTGGAGGATGGTACACACGTTGGAACACAATGTTATTCATAATTTTGGACGTGACCTAATCTGCGTACCCCTATGTTCATATTAGACTAGGACTCCAACTCTGGTCCGACTCAGATTGTATATAAACCAACCCAAATGGGTTCGGCCAAATAAGGCGCGCAAGCTCTTTGTCCGTTTTACATATTACCACTAACTTGGACTTAATAGTATATATCATAGGTCGTCCTAGCTTGTCAACTTTCAAAACGATGCCATCATAATTCTCCTCTCTTTGTAAAGGCATTGTCATCAACGCGGGAAGGCCTTCTCAACCGGGTGACGCCAAATCAACAACATCGCCACGTTTCTGCTCCATCTTCAAGTCTTGTCAGCCTCCCAAACCGCATCCTCCATCTCGACTGGCTAGACTTGCTCTCGGGGACCTTCCATTTTCGTCCTTTGCGACTCCATCTAATTGAGACATAAATCTTCATAGGAATGCTGTCCGAAATCACACCTAGCCCATCACACCAAACAAGCAGGACAGATTCCTGAAAGCACACCTAGCACAACACACTAAACAAGCGGGGCAAATTTATGCGCACCAAGGGTCCAAATGGACTGAATCGATTCGCCTGCGGACACAATCTGACATTTGGAAAGAAATGAACCACATCACGCAAAACAAACAAGACAAATTCCTACACACCAAGAGTCTAAATGGGGCGAGTCCACCACCTCTTGAAAAGCAAAACCAGGCTCTTTTTAAATTCTCTCATTTTCTTTCCTCCTGAAAAGCAATACTACCAACCCGAGCTGTTCTTCTTCAATATTTTTTCTATTTTTTAGTTTTGCTGTTAACCTTCCCGGAAGGAAAAACCACAACCGAGCAGAAGTAGTACTCGTGTAACAAACGGACTCCACACGTGATGGAAACAGCTATCCGTGCTGCTTTTTCTTTCTTTTTCTTCCGTGAGAGATCCAGCTCAATGCGATGCCAACTGTTCCGTTTGTTTCTCACGTAGACATCCGATGCATGCAATCTGCCAATTCTGGCCACACCAATCGAAAGAAAACGTGACCAAGTCTAACTACTTTTGTGCTACGCTAGCTACCGACAACTGAAACCAATCCCGATCGGGCCCAATATGCTGGCTAGCCACAACTTGCAGATGCCCGAGCAATGCAGTTCATACCAGCTAGACGTACCAGATGCAACTTTGCCAACTCGCCGATACGGCGGCTGGTTTGAGCATAATCGTGTTAGCCATGTACGTTAGTTCTATTGAGTCTGACCATTGTTTTGTCGTGGTGGATAAACCGGATACTAGCTAGCAAGCTACCATCAGCGGGTCACTCTCCGAAACAGTTCCGCTATGAAAATGTGTGGAATACCTGCCATGTCGTAACAACCCCGAACTATTTTTTCTTATGTTCTATATATCTATAATGTTTTTTTGTTTTGTTTCGGTGAGCTGAAAATTTTCAAATTCTAAAGGTGCATGCATGGTTTGAGAATATGTATAAAAAAGTTATTTGAAAGGAAAAAAAGAACTATTACGAATCTTGATGCATGCGCACGCCTATGAACATCCAAGATAGGGGTGTGTAGGTGAGCGTCTGCTCAGAAGAACAACTCTCATTTGGTTAACACCTTGACATACCCTTTAGTTACTTATTAGTCTCGAGCGATGAATGTGACGTGTGTGTATGGATGTGAGCAGTCAAACACGCTGAATAGCTACCCGGCGCCAATGACGCTGACGTCGGCCAGTTAATCACTATCTTCTAACCAGTTGACCAGGTCGCTGACGATGTCGGGACGCCGGCGTCGGTGAAGGATGTGATCTGATACTAGATCTAGCTAGCCATCCGTGTGTACGTACGCATCTCATCGATCTCGGTGTCCGGTAAAGCTAGCGATTGTGTCTCTAACTTTGCTTGTGGCTTGGGTAATTTGAAGTGAAAGAAATGTCCGCGTCTTCCGAAATAAGCATTCACCTTCATTCGTCATCTTTGATTCTATTATAGACCAATAAGTCTATGTACATTAGTAAAAACAGGGGTTTCGATGTGGCCTTTTTGTACCGGTTGGACAGGAACCGGTACTAAAGGGGGCATTAGTACCGATTTCAGAGGCGAGGCGGCCGGCCGGAAGCCGTCCCGGTTGGTGCGGGGCCTTTTGTCCCGGTTGGTAATACCAACCGGGACGAAAGGGTTGCGGCAGGCGGCTGCAGTGGGGGGCCCCACGGCGAGACCCTTTAGTCCCGGTTCGTAACATATTTAGTACCGGTTCGTATTACGAATCGTTTCCCCTATATATCTTCTTCCACCCCGAGCCCAGCTCCATTTTTCCTGCTGGAGCACAACTCCATCTTTTGCTCTCTTTTTGCTCTCCCGAGATCGAGTTCACCCCATTTTTCTCCAACATTTGTCAAGATTGGTGGCACCTACCTATATAAGGGTAAGCAACTTCATCCTCTCTTCCGGCATTTCAAGTTTAGCTCATTTTATTGCTAGTTTAGCTCATTTGATTTTTGTAGTGCTAGCTAGGTGTTTGATGAAATGCCTAATTTAGGGATTTCATTTCTTTTATATGCATTTTGAGCTCAAATTACAGTATGATTTGTGGTTTTTTATAGTGTCGTCCCGTCCCCTTTCTCACCGCCGTCGATCGTCCACGCCGCCCCGTCACCGACACCACCTCGGTGAGCCTCTTGTTTTTATCTTTTATTTTAAAAAATCTTAGTTGTATGATTTAGATGCATAATTATTACTTGTATAATTTTCTTATTAGTATAATTGTTTGTTATATATAGTGTCATGGTTTTGACATCTGTCCACACCGGCCCTCGTCCGCTCTATTATTCGGATGTGGTACGATTGTTTGTTATAACTATATATTTGTTTAATTTCGTGTTTATGACAATTATGCCGACCAACTTGACATAGATATATTTTTATCTAGGAGGTAGTTGAACCGAAAATTCCAACCGACCCTATTGTCGAGTTTTTTGAAAAAGAAAACAATGATTTGAAAGAAAAATTGAAAAGAAGTGAAGATCTTCGTCTGCAATGCTTAGAAGAGAAGATGAAATTGGAGTTCAAGTTTGTCGACGTCGTCGATGATCACGAGATCAAGATGGAGGCAATGCGCTTGGATCACGAGATCAAGATGAATGCAATGCGCTTGAAGCTTAAAAAGATTAGAAAATATGCCATTAGTCAAGAGGCTTGGTATGATTATGTTGTTGGTTCAATAATTACCTTAGTTGCGATTTTGATCGCATTTATCGTTGGATTTAAATTCTTTGGATAGTTGTATGTTAGTTTCAATTAATGTATGTTTATGAGAACTATGTATTAGATTTGGTCACTACTCTACTTTTGTTTTAATGTGGTGAACTTGTATTAATGAATTTGGTCACGTATATATCTCTATTCATGATATAGCTATAGTGTAATGGTTTTTGATATATTTATATATTGCAGATGAGCCGGCCCATCTCAATTACCCAGCAAAGGGCATCTCAGCTGCTGCTAGAAGATCCTGCAGTCGATGCCTGCCCATCTCAGCGGAAAAGTAGCGTGGGTTCCACGCAGCTAGAAGATCCTGCAGTCGAACCGTCGGCGGCTCACTACCCCGTGGATGATATCACGGAGAAGACAAATTGTGAGCTACATATGCCAATGAAGAACATTAGTTGTCCGGTGGCGGATGGCTATGCTTTACCAAATCAACCTAGAGCAATCTTCCATTTTGGTTAGATTCCAGCTGGCTATGCTCGTGTCGGGGTGACAAAAGTTATGCCGGGATTCCAGACAATGGATCTTGACATTCCTGGAGGTGACGACGAAAAGACACTCGGAGAAGTCGAGCTTGGTATCGTTCTATGGAAGAAGAAATACATCCTGTTTCCAAACTCGGTGCCAAGGCCACCGACTCCTCTGAGTAGAAATCCACCACCTCAAAGTCCATCCCACCCCGACGATTGGGAGCCCACCGCGAGTCCATCGCCCGCGCCGGCCCGTCAGCCGACTGATGCGCCCACTAGTAATTTGACAAAGCGGAAGCTGCAGTTCACGTCGACTGGTACTATGCTCAGGAAAGACAGGTCTCCTGTCAAGAAATGTGCAAAGATACCCAAGAAAGCCAAGACTCCTGAGAAGTTATCTTACGAGAAGACTAACGAGGAATTAGAAGAGAGCATCCGTGCCGATGTGAAAGCCCAGTTAGCACCGAAAAAGCCCCCTACAGACCCCATAAAGGAACTTCTAAATACTATACCAAAGGAGAACATTGATCGCACCGTTGACAACTTATATAACCCTCTAGCCCCTTACAGACTATGAGCACTGTATTGAGAAGACACATAGCTCACAGATGGAGGAGAAGAAATGCGGGAAAAAAGTTTCCCAGCTCGAAGAACAAGAAGTACAATCGATCGCCCCGCTCAAGGTGTTTTCTGATAAGGCGGCCGTCCACTACGACAATGTTGCTCATGAAGTTCTAGGTGACTCAGGTTACGCCATTGCTAAAATAGCATATCGATTTGTTCTCGGGCAATCTCTGGTCACAGATACGAAGGCTCTAACAACACAATTATGGAAATTGCATAACTGGTACATGACCGCCGCAAAGGAAGGGAAATTCTATTTCATGGTGGGAGTTAAGGAAGAGCACTACTTCCGAGAATACGCTGTGCAGGTTGAGTTCTCCGAACTTTTTCAGATGTACAATCAACGTGCCCTCGACAAATCTATCGTCAGCTGCTATTGTTTGTAAGTGATTTATTTATGTAATTTAATTCATTAGTTAAGCTCGTTCATTACCTGTAATTATCCTCACGACATTCTTTTGTACGTTATTATGCAGAATGAAGATTCGTGAATGTAGAGTGGGAGGAATCTGTGACATTGGGTTCATTGACCGGATAAAGTTCACGAAGTCACCATAGAGCAGTATGCCCAGGACATAGAGCAGTTTTTGCTAATGTTTTTAAAGCGACAAAGTACCAAAAAAAGAAATACTTTTTCCTTACAACTTCAAGTGAGTGTTACTGTCTTGTACACATTCTATTTTGCTTTCCCGATGTTAAGTGTAATTGATGAGTTATGAATAACTGCGTATATAAACGTGCGCAGGTTCCACTTCATTCTGATGATCATTAGAATCGAGGATGGAGAAGTTGAAATCATGGACTCATTAAGGAGAGACCCTGATGATTACAAGAGCGTGCGTTATATGCTCAAGAGGTAATTTCAATCGCACTATATCGGCCTCTTTCGTTCATTTCCTGATATCAAGTAAGTAATAACTCTTCAATTCATTTTCTTTGCCGGGCAGGGTTTGGAAACAGTTCATCACGGAAGAACGCGCTGAAAGGAAAGATCTGCTGGAATTTAAGGCTAACAACGTAAGTAGTACTACATACCTAGGTCCACGTATCTCTCTAATTTCTAGTTTCAATACCATTATCATTCTCTTTATTATTTGATTGAATTCTATTCTCGTATAGTGGTGCCCGCGACAACCACAGGGGACGGATTTATGTGGATACTACGTTTGCAAGTACATTCACATGAAGGTCAATGAGAGAGAGTCAATAGTCAAAGAAATCAAGAGGTACGTAAACATCATTCACAACTTTATTTTGGTACCATCAATTGTGTTTAGTTTCCTTCATAATTGATTTGATCTCCTTCTTTTAAAGATGGCAAGGAAGCGGAACCAGCTCCTACCAAAGGACCGCGTAAAAGCAATTGCGGAGAAATTGGCGGGATTTTTCCTTACGCGGGTCATACCGGAATCCGGAGAATTCCACTATATCGAAAAATAGCCTCTCTCCATGTACTAGCAGTGATCTCCATGTAATGAGTACATTATATGTGTACATATATATATATACCAAGTTGTATGTGTGTTATGTGATCTTCACGTGTACATGCGAAAACTTTTTTTTGTGCATCGACGTGATCTCCTCTGAAACCCTAAACCCTGAAAAATAAGCGAAAAGAAAAAAAAAGCAGAAACCCTAAACCCTGAAAAATAAGCGAAAAGAAAAAAAAGCAGAAACCTTTAGTCCCGGTTGGTGTTACCAACCGGGACCAAAGGTCCTCCGCCCGCGCGCGCGCAGCTCCGCCCACGTGGAGGCCTTTAACACCGGTTCGTGGCCTACCGGGACTAAAGGGGGGGAGGGGGCCTTTAGTCCCGATTTAACTGTCCCGGTTGCACAACCGGTGTTAAAGGACCTCTGGAACCGGTATTGAACACTAGTACAGAACGACACATCGGAAACGGGCCAAAAACCCCTTCGGCAACGGAGAAAGGGTCCGTGTCCCCGCCTTTGTCACTGATGTGAAGGCCTTTATCGGTAACGGAGGCCAAAAACCGTTTCCGATGAGGTCTCCATTTGGCAACGGTTGTGCGCAGACCTCCGTTTCCTTAGTTTTCCTTCATCAGATACGGAGTTTGCCATCCACCCGTTTGCACTGAGAATTTCTCATATTTCGGTTACAGGATGCCACGTTTACAAATGCCACTAGATACTTAAAATCTCACAGCACAAGCTCAAATACTAAAACGGTAACAGATTTCATTCATATCACAATGTAACTTTACATTTCCATCACAATTTCACCTTTACAATTGCATCACAAGATGTGACAAACATAAGAGGTAAAACGATAACAGATTTCAACTATACTAAGTCTATCATGTCAAAGGACGGAAAGAATATATGATTTCTTCCCTACATCCTTTTCCACAATCCTCGCAGGTGTCACTCTAGCTATCTCTTCTTATCTCAACTTCTTGAGAAAGGATGTTGAAGCTTTGGACCCTATACATTAGTAAATAGAGTTACAATTGTTAAATACATATGCTAAAACAAATACACTATGAATTTAAGCAAACTGAAACGATATCTTACCTATGTCTTGAGGTGGCTCTTATTGATGAACCGGAGCAGCCAACACACGGCTTGTCAACAAGATATTGCGATGTCAGCAGCTTCATAGGATGCCTGACAACGATCATCCTTTCCATGGAGGCCACCACCGGCTCTGGATTTTTTATGCAGTGTCACCGAAATCTAATCTAATACGTCACCGATGTGACATTTCAGCGACACTGTATAAAACACTCTTACTTAAAAAAATATTTTATGCAGTGTACCAAAACGTCACAATAGCGACGGTGGATATGTATGGTGGAGTTTGAAAGGGAACAGCTTGATATCCCTAAATGTAAATAAGGATTTATGTTAGTTCTGACACTACTAGATAGAACAAATAATTTAACACAATAATATGAAGTATACAGTAGTATATAGTGTGTACTGACTGATGCCCACAAGTATAGGGGATCGCTGAAGTCTTCGTTGGGAAGTATTACCCAAATTTATAGTTCGACTCGATGGGAACACAAGAATATCAATAAGACCTTGGCAATTGAGGCGTCACTCTCAACCACACCTGTATATCAATAACTTGCAGCAGTAATAGTGATGGCAGTAGTATGATTCAAGTAACAAGCAGAACAGTAGCAGTGAACAAGTGTTTCCCAGTTTTCACCGGAAAAGTGAAAGTGTAACTCAGAGATTTAAAACGTAGGCATGAGGTGATAGCGGGGTGTTGCAAGAATGAGATTGATCATATAATAAGAAACAAATAACAATGGGACCTATCTCTAACTCCGATATATGTAGGTATGTGTTCCATATTTAGTTGTGCGTACTAACCAAGAGAATTTGCACAACATCTATTGTCCAACCTGCCCATTTCACCGGGGCCAACTTGGAACTACAGGTAATTAAGGTCTACCCTTTCGAATAGACCGGAACAATGCATTAACACTTCATGAACACATAGAATCCTCAAACTAAAACATCTCCCCCTTGTTTTCCCTATATGTCACGTTTAGGGTTCGCAGGTTCAACATAATAGCAGGTGATACACTTTGCAGATAAATACCAAACTCAAATATATGATGGGGCAATATAAGTTCAGTACTGAAATCATGCCACTCGGGCCCTAGTAGCAAGCATTAAACATAGCAAGAGTGCATCAACACAATACAAAAGTATCCTCAAGATAAAACCCTAAAATCCCGAACAACGGGTAGCATTACATGATCAATCTCATCCAATCCCCATCCACCTCACATGCCTACAGCGGACTACTCACACATGGTGATGGAGAGGGAGCTCATGGTCGATGGAGATGAAGGCGGTGAAGATGGCGGTGAAGACGGTCTCCGGATCCCTCCACCGGAGGAGAAATCCTGGATCAATCTGTCCCCGTGGCGGCGGTGTGTTTCGCGAAAGCTCCTCTCCTCCTAGGGCAAGCACTTTTTCGTATATATGAGGGGGTACGTCGAAGACCGAAGGCGAGGCGGCGCCCGAGGCCCATTTGGGCTGGGCCCACGCGGCCAGGTACAGGGGCCGCGTGGGACCCACCCATTTGGCCCTCGAGCGCTTCCTCGTGTCCATCTTTTGTCCATTGTCCTCCTTTTCCATAAAAATTGACGTGGTAATTTTCCCCGATTTTATTTCCTGCAAAATAGCCAGAAAAGAGACTTTGCTAAAAACAGCGTCAGATTCAGCAGTTTTATTCAAATATGGGAAGATTCCGGAGCAAATCATGAGCAAAGTGCTTGGAAAAGTAGATGCATTTTGGATGCATCAGCTCCCCCAAGCTTAGCTCGTTGTTTGTCCTCGAACAACTCAAACGTAGTGCAGAAGCGATAAAAGACTTTGACAAGAACTTTGCATTGCATATGTAACACAATTTAATATCAACAAGCATTCAAAGCATAGCTTCAACAAAAATAAAATGCTAGCAAAGGTATATCTAATCAATGTTAAAGCATTTATATTTGTTGCAAGAGAGATAATGTAGTGTCAATACTTGGATGAGTTTGCTCAACTGTAGAAATAAACAAAGGTTCTTGCATCGCTAATGATTGAATCATGACAAGACTTTTGAGTCTTTTGATTCTTTCTTTTGTTACCTGGTGAAATCATTGTGCTTACAACCTTGCTCTTAGTTTTAGCAAACCATTTGTTTCTATATGACTCATATGCTTGACCGACTAATGGTTGAAAACCTCATGCCCCGTGAATACGAGTACCTACACCATGGCTACTCAACTTGGGTCACTAAGCAAGTTCAAATTTTCAGTCATTGCAAGTAATAAAAGCGTCATCAAGAGCGTCAACTGGGGTACCTCTTGTCCCAGGACATGGACAAGCCCATGTCCAAACAAGACAAACAGACAATGAACAATCTCAGCACTCTTTTATTTACCATTTGCATAGCTTTTTATTATGAAGTGCATCACTGAATGTCCACCATGGTGCGCTGTAAATTTCCACCATGAATGATGCATGGCTTAAGTTGGCGGCCCAGGCGTCTCTCTAGCCAATTATTCTTACTCATCAACTTGCTAAGTTTCCGCTTTCATTTCGCACATGATAAGCATCCATAAACAAAAGTACATGATATCAACTGAATATATTGTGCAATGTTGAAAGCTTTACATGTGTCAGCACATTTCAGCTAACTCCCAACCACTAAACCTGTCAAGCATACAACTTCATGTTTAATTTGAAAATTATTTTACTTCTTTTTGGTTGGCAAGTTTAGTAAGCACAATGGGATGCGTAGACCTTTGTTTAGAGCTACAATTATTCAATCCACAACCAAGTATTGTCACTAAATAAATTTCACTTGCATCATCATATAACATACTAGAACATGGAGAAGATAAACATTTGCTACCATTTCTCTAGATGTTGAAGAAACTATGATGTGCTCACTTGCTGTTATTAAAGAGTCCACATAACACGGCAAAGGTGTCATACCTTTCATCCACTTCATGCACCTCAACTCATCATCGTTGTTCTCCTCTCCCAACTTGAACTGCACAATAAAAACTCAAATCTGCCAGAAAATGTCACTGCATACAGTACTGTTTTTACCCTACCTAGACACCTCAGAAAAATCTCATATTTTACGTGTGTGTAGGTTATGATGTGTTGCAGCAGTGGTTAAAATTTCAGCTCAATCGGAGTTACAGAGAAAAAATGAAAAATAAAACAGCGAGCAGATTTCAGCAATTTCTGCACCTCCGTTTTTGCGTTTGTTTCAAGAAAACGAAAATATTTTTGTTATTTTTCGTTCTAAGAAACAAAAGACAAACAACCAGAAGTAAAAGAAACAAATAAAATCTTTTTGTGTTTTTGTGTTTTCAAGAAACTTATCATAGCAATATAACGGTGATATAAAACAATGAATGGAGAGTAAGAGAGTACTCCCCCAAGCTTGCGATCAAGCTAGTATCCTGGGTAGTTGCCGTATCCACTTCCACTTCCAGGGTAGTAACTATATGGGTAGCCTTGCATGCTTGGGTACAGGGGCTCCGCCTGAGGCATGTACCCCTGTGTCTCTGGAGCTTGTGGCTCCTCCTGAGGCGGCGCCTCTTCCACTATCCATTTTCCGGTACTCCTGTCAAAAAGATCAGTACGGGGGAGCCTAATGGACACTCGCTGCCCACTAGTGCTCAAATAGTTATACAGATAATGTCCCCATACAACGTACTTATATCCATGCGAGTAGTCAAAGCAAAATCAAGTAATTTGGACTCTTGCACTAGAGTACCCATGTTATCACCATATCCTCTCTCGTTTTTAATGTAATTGTACACCATAGTAGCAATAGCACCAGCATAAATAGGAGTTTGATCAGTAATATTTCTACTCACAGCAGTATGCAAAGATCTAGCAAGTATGACTCCCAAGTTATATTCACACGGTGTATTTTCTTTTGCACATTTTAGTAGATAAACCATTGGTCCAGTGCAAGCAGAATTGTTATCCCTAGCAAGAAATCCTCTTGCAAGAAACAACGCAAAATATCTCAAACTTGGGTGCTGTATATGAGTAAATTTACCCCTATTTAATCTATCACGAGAGTTTACAGATATAGTGCCAAAACTCAACAAGCTCATGGTTGGTATCAGCACGAGTTTCACTCCAACTCCCTGAATTTTCTACACCAATAGCATTGCAAAATTCCCCTAGAGACATAACAAGGCGCTCACCTCTCATAGTAAATTTGCAAACAAAGGTAAGAGGGGTGCCTTACTTCTCTTCCTGTGCTTTTGGGGCTCCGGGCCCTCAAATCTGAAGGTAGAGAGGAATTCCCGCGAGAGTTCTTCATATGTATCTTGGGGGTTCTGGGAGAACCTAAGCAAGCCAGTTGTAGTGACGAAGGTGTCGAAGTCCTCTTTGATCCCCCACTGTTCAAGAACATAGGGATCTTGCCATCTTGTTGTATGTATTTTCAGCTTCTCCCCTACAAAGAATGCATCATCCTCCCACAGTGGTCGTCATCATAATTGAGGGAGACTTTGCATGCTCTTCTTCTTGGTCTTGAGCTCATCCCAACCAAAGCTTTGCCCTTGCTAAACATGATACCTTGCTGCCCAAAAACAATATTCAACAAAAATCAAGATGTAACACCTTAAAACAACATTAAGCCATCCATAAATAGTCTCCACATCAATATCATGCATCAATATCAACTAGAAAACTTGAATCTATGGATTTCCTAAGCATAAAAGGGTGACACCTAGTGCAGCAAAATACTTCATGCATGAGGCATAAGAACAAAAAGTAATTGGATGAGTGGAGGAGTCACATACCAATGAGCAATCCCACCAAACAGATTTGAAAAATCTGCCCTAAACTTGGAGATCCAAGGATAGCAGGAAGAGAGCTCGAGAAAATTTGGGAAAAATACCTGGGGCTGGTTTCCTGTCGAGGGGAAGGAGATGGGCACTGGATACTCACCTAACCCCCTCTGTGGGCCAAAATAGTGGGTCCCACGCGGCCAGGTACTGTGGCCGCGTGGGACACCCCCTTTTGGGCCCTGGTGGCCCTCTGGTGTCTCCCTTTTGGCTGTTAGTTCCTCTGGTAAAATAACTTACCTCCAAATTTTTCTGGAATTTTTCGAGAAAATTTTCTGAACAGAATTTTTCAAACTACATTTCTGGAATTTCTGCACTTTGAAATAATTATGCTCATGCAAATAATCTAAAAATTCTAGAATAAATGAAATCAAACATTCAAAGCAATTTTTATGGGAATCAAGTTTGCATCATTTTCATATTAGTAATGAGGTTGATCAAGTCTCATTAATAATATGCAAAAGATATAATACATGATTCTTTATTTTATATGTTTTCTGAGCAATTTCAAGTCACCTCATATTTGATTGGAATAGTTCCAATCATTAAGATAGCATATTTTGGTTCAGGAGGTGGCAATGCAATCTCAAAGCTTCCTATTATAAGAGTATTCCTTTTAATGGAGTTCACACTCTGGCTTACCATAGTAACAGATTTCTTCTTAGGAAAATAGATAGTGTGCTCATTTCCCTTGACATTGAATGTTACCTTGCTCTCAGTGCAATTTATAACAGCCCCTGCAGTGTTTAAAAAGGGTCTTCCAAGAATAATAGACAAATTATCATCTTCAGGCATTTCTAACACAACAAAGTCTGTAGGGATTAACACATTAGCAATAGAGATAGGGACATCCTCACATATTCCTATAGGCACAGCAGTTGATTTATCAGCCATTTGTAATGATACTTCAGTTGGAACCAATTTGTTTAGGTTAAGTTTCTTATATAAAGAAAAAGGCATAACACTAACACCAGCTCCTAAGTCACATAGAGCATATTTCACGTAAGTTTCTTTAATATGACAAGGAATAGTTGGAATACCAGGATCACCACGTTTTTCAGGCATTTTCCCTTTAAAGGAATATTCAGCAAGCATAGCAGTTATTGCATCAGTAGGAATCTTTCTTTTATTAGTCACAATGTCTTTCATGTATTTGGAATATGGAGGGATTTTAATAGCATCAACAAGAGGAATTTGCAAACACAAAGACTTAATCAACTCAAAGAATTTCTCAAATCTAGCATCATCCAAAGTTTTTATTACCTCTTGGGGATATGGTATGGGTTTTTGTACCCACGGATCCCTATCTTTACCTCTTTGTGGATTAGGATGGCTCTTCTTCTTATTCTTCTCAGTAGATGGTGGAGGGTCTTCTTTATCATTAGGTTCAGGTTCTTCAATATTTTCATCCTCTTGTGGCTCTTCTTCAGGTGAAGGTGATTCTTCTTCTTCATTATTATTATCTTCAGTCTCAGCATCAGAAATAGAAATATCCTTATCTTGCTCTTCAGAGTCATCAATGTCCTTGTTTTCATTGGGAGATTTTCCTGCAGAAGATTTCTTCTTGAGAGCTTCTTGTTCTTTTCTCTTGGGATGGCCTTCAGGAAAATCAGGATCCTGAGTACTTGCACCTCCCCTAGTGTTAACTCCACAAACCTGTTTCTTCACCATAAGACTTTCATACAATTGATTTTGAAGAGAAACCATTTGTTCAACTTGATTATTCATCATCTCACAGTGTTTAACAATTCTTTTTACCTCTCCCACACTAGCATGTAAACTTTCTCGAAGAGATTTAATTTTGTGAGAGTTCTCCATAATAGTCATTCTAATATTATGCTCCTCAGGATTATGATGATAAGCAAAATCATTCATGTAGGATACATCAACAGGAGGTGTTACCTTTTCATTACCTTTTATGGAGCTAATAGCATTGACTTGAATTGGAAAACATGGTTGATCATCAGGAAGTTTAACACCCATTTCAGATAATTCCTTAAGATGAGAGGTTTTAATTCCCTTCTCTTTAATAGCCTTGGAAGCTTCTTTCATTGTTTCGTTATCCAATTTGAGCATGCCTCTTTCTTTTCCGGAAATATCTCTTCAATATTCCAGTCTTCATAATTCCTAGAGATAGTCTCCAATAGCTAGTTGCTTCATCAACGGTCCTTTCCCTGAAAACATTACCTGCAATACCATCAAGATAGCCTCTGGTGTTTTCGGTTAGACCATTGTAAAATATATCAAGTATTTCATTACTCTTGAAGCCATGGGTAGGACATTTCCTAACCATCTTACTATACCTCCCCCAAGCTTGGGGTAAATCCTCCTTCTCTTTCTGTGAAAAGTTGCTAATCTCAACAGTCAAACCATGAATCTTATCAGCAGGGAAATACTTATTATAGAATACCTGCAAACATTCTTCCTTGCTAGTAATACATCCAGGTTCTAAACGATTATACCAAGTTTTAGCACTTCCTCCCAAAGTAAAAGGAAACAGCTTTAAGAAATAGTAGCGTTGATGGATTTCATCTTTACCAAATAACACAGATAAGTCATGCAAGACAGCAATGTGTTCAAAAGGAAACTCATCCTCTCTACCATAAAACTTATATTTTTCAGCTTTTTCAATTATTTCAGGATCAACACTAAACTCATAATCTTTATCTTTAATTTTAATAGCAGGAGCATTCATTTTCTCAGTAATAGGAAAATATCCATCAAGAGGAGAATTTTTATAGCTATCAAGTTTATCCAATTTATCAAAGTCAGAATTCATAAAAGCCATAGTAAATGCCTCCTCTTCCTCAGAAGAAGTTTCAAATTCATCATCACAGTATTCATTATCTTCTAACTCAGATTCCACATTTTCAGGTGTTTCAGTTATCTCAGATGTTTCAGGTGTCACTTCTTTGTCTATGCTACCACATAATAAATCATTTTCATTACTAGTAGACATTTTAGACAATGGTGAACTAGATAAAACCTTTCCTCTTTTCTTAGGAGCAACAGCAGAAGCAACATTAGGTGAAAAGTTTGGCCTACTTGGCAAATCCGTACCTCCGCGAGTAGTTGAAGGCCTCATTCCTTCAGAGTAGTCTTTTCCTTTCCCATGGTTAGGAACAAGCAAAAGCAGCAAATAGATGATAACAAGTTGTCTTACCAATAAAGCTAGGTTCCCCGGCAACGGCGCCAGAAAACGTCTTGATACCCACAAGTATAGGGGATCGCTGAAGTCTTCGTTGGGAAGTATTACCCAAATTTATAGTTCGACTCGATGGGAACACAAGAATATCAATAAGACCTTGGCAATTGAGGCGTCACTCTCAACCACACCTGTATATCAATAACTTGCAGCAGTAATAGTGATGGCAGTAGTATGATTCAAGTAACAAGCAGAACAGTAGCAGTGAACAAGTGTTTCCCAGTTTTCACCGGAAAAGTGAAAGTGTAACTCAGAGATTTAAAACGTAGGCATGAGGTGATAGCGGGGTGTTGCAAGAATGAGATTGATCATATAATAAGAAACAAATAACAATGGGACCTATCTCTAACTCCGATATATGTAGGTATGTGTTCCATATTTAGTTGTGCGTACTAACCAAGAGAATTTGCACAACATCTATTGTCCAACCTGCCCATTTCACCGGGGCCAACTTGGAACTACAGGTAATTAAGGTCTACCCTTTCGAATAGACCGGAACAATGCATTAACACTTCATGAACACATAGAATCCTCAAACTAAAACATCTCCCCCTTGTTTTCCCTATATGTCACGTTTAGGGTTCGCAGGTTCAACATAATAGCAGGTGATACACTTTGCAGATAAATACCAAACTCAAATATATGATGGGGCAATATAAGTTCAGTACTGAAATCATGCCACTCGGGCCCTAGTAGCAAGCATTAAACATAGCAAGAGTGCATCAACACAATACAAAAGTATCCTCAAGATAAAACCCTAAAATCCCGAACAACGGGTAGCATTACATGATCAATCTCATCCAATCCCCATCCACCTCACATGCCTACAGCGGACTACTCACACATGGTGATGGAGAGGGAGCTCATGGTCGATGGAGATGAAGGCGGTGAAGATGGCGGTGAAGACGGTCTCCGGATCCCTCCACCGGAGGAGAAATCCTGGATCAATCTGTCCCCGAAACGAAGATCGTGATGGTGGCGGCGTTGTTTCGCGAAAGCTCCTCTCCTCCTAGGGCAAGCACTTTTTCGTATATATGAGGGGGTACGTCGAAGACCGAAGGCGAGGCGGCGCCCGAGGCCCATTTGGGCTGGGCCCACGCGGCCAGGTACAGGGGCCGCGTGGGACCCACCCATTTGGCCCTCGAGCGCTTCCTCGTGTCCATCTTTTGTCCATTGTCCTCCTTTTCCATAAAAATTGACGTGGTAATTTTCCCGATTTTATTTCCTGCAAAATAGCCAGAAAGAGACTTTGCTAAAAACAGCGTCAGATTCAGCAGTTTTATTCAAATATGGGAAGATTCCGGAGCAAATCATGAAGCAAAGTGCTTGGAAAAGTAGATGCATTTTGGATGCATCACTGACCTGTGTATATAATTGGAGGCCATTATGGGAAAGTCAACAAACACTACTCTCTTGAGTAATGTTCGTTGTTTGTTCTGTGTCTCCGACTTTTTTATGCAGTGTCACCGAAATAGACTCATGTTTTCACATGGACTAGTTAGCTAAACTACAACTAGTTGCAAGTGCACAATAGGCAAGTTAACTACATCAAGAAATGATCTAGATAGAACTACCGGATGTGAACTGAACTACTATCAACAAGTTAGCGAAACTACAACCGGTTGCAAGTGCACAATAGGCAAGTTAACTACATCAAGAAATGATCTAGATAGAACTACCGGATGTGAACTGAACTACTTTCAACAAGTTAGCGAAACTACAACCGGTTGCAAGTGCACAATAGGCAAGTTAACTACATCAAGAAATGATCTAGATAGAACTACCGGATGTGAACTGAACTACTTTCAACAAGTTAGCTAAACTACAACTAGTTGCAAGTGCACAATAGGCAAGTTAACTACATCAAGAAATGATCTAGATAGAACTACCGGATGTGAACTGAACTACTTTCAACAAGTTAGCTAAACTACAACTAGTTGCAAGTGCACAACAGGCAAGTTAACTACATCAAGAAATGATCTAGATAGAACTACCGGATGTGGATCTGATACCTTCTTCACGTCGCCGTTGGATCGATCTAGCAGATCCGGAAGTGGTGGAGGCAGAGGAAGCGGTGATGCATGTAAAATGCATACATGAACTTTGCACTTTAATTGCTTATATTCCAATCATATTTGCATCATATAAGGGTTATATCAATGTTTTATAATGATTTTTGGGAATATTCATTTATTTCCTATTTTTATGGAATTAACCCTGCACAGGCAGAAAACCCTGTTTTCTTATTTTAATGTTTCAGGGACCCAAACGTCAACGAAATCACCTGGAAATTTACGGGCGTCAATATTTGGAAGGAAGAAGACCTGTGGGCGAAGGAAGCGAACAAGCGGAGGCCCGAGGCCCAAACGGGGGTGGCCCACGCGGCCAGGTACTGTGGCCGCGTGGGGCCCACTTGTTTGGCCCTCGTGGCTCCGTTGCCGTCGATCTTCGCTCCACCGACATAGTTTTGACCTAAAAACGCCTATAAAAAAGGTCCCCCGACGTTCTCTGGAAGGAGTGCCGCACAAACACAGAAACACCGAAACGGAGATCAGGAGCTGCAGATTGGAGGGGGAAAACTCCGGCGGGGCGCTGCCGGCGTGGTCTCTATCTTCTCCATCGACTTCTCCACCGTCTCCATGATGAAGAGGGAGTAGTCCACCTCTGGACTATGGGTTTGTGGAAGTAACTTATTTATCTCTCCTCTCTTGAGCTTCACTAATTAGTACCGTATGAGCTGCTGAACATGATTACGGTCACCGTTGTAATACCTTTGTGGTGGATCTTTATGAGTTAATATATGTTTGAGATTGCAATGTTTGTTTCAGTTATGAGTATAGATGTATATTATGTACCCCGTTCTTGTCTACTTGTTTTGATCAAACATGTTTATGAGAGCGTGTGTGGGGCAACATGTGCATTAGTTGGAGTAATGGGGGGTGGCTAGTGCAGTGAACGTGAGAGAAAGTTCTGCGATCCACTTTGGTATCTTTACCTTACTTTGTTACCTCACTAGGGATAAACTAAAATACCATGCTACCGGGGATGTGGGCGTGACCATTGCCACTACTCCATGACTAGATCTAGCATGTTCTTATTTTCACTTCATGTCATGATACTTAATGCTATACTCTGAGTTGTCTTAATTACTGAGGTGTTATGATTTAGTTCGTATCTTGGTGGAGTATAAGAGAGTTAGGACGTGATGCCCATATATCTAAGTAACTTGTTATCAAACCCTGTGTTGCAATCTCATATGTTAACTGTGTGTGTTCCATTGTCTACCACTTTATAAAGAGAGAATGCATTTGTGAAACCATGAACCCCAGTCCATTTTTAATCATAAGAAACACCTTTCCAACACCATATACCACTTTTCCATTTTCAGCCATCATTAAATCCAAAAATACAAAAATACTTTTCATCTTGCATACATCATTCAAAAACCCAAAAATATCATTTATCATTGCATCCACCATCATTGCATATTTATTTCTTGTTTGCATTGCATAACTATCCTGATATCATTCTTACACCTTGTGCTTGACAACCACAGGTGAGGTTGAGGACCAAAACATCTAACCTTGTTTTGTAGGTAACCAAAAGAAGGATAAGAAGATAAATCTACCACTTCAGATTCCCCGAGAGTTCGATATTAAACCCTCGAGTCACCCCTCGTGGGGAAAACTGTCTTCCACTTACTATACACTCTGCACTTGGAGTCTCAATCTAATCCCGTTTACTTTTGCAGGTATCAAAGCCTTGCTCTTTGGGACCATCAAGCGGACAGAGCGACGACCTCGCCGTGTCGGGCGAGATGGCGAAGACCTCGCCGTGTCGGGGGACATGGCGAACACCTCGCCGTGTCGGGGGACATGGCGAAGACCTCGCCGTGATAGCCGTCGTCTGGGCGGAGACGACGCCGCCACGGTGCCGGCGATGGCCGCAACGCCAGGAGGCGCCGCCACGAACAGATCTAGCATACTGGGACAGAGTGAGGAAACGAGTGTTAGGTTTTGCTCTGTACGCCCATATATATAGGTAAAACATAGGAAACGGTTCTTTAGAAGGACCGTTTCCTTTGTGTTTCTTCCACTGAGGTGTGGGACCTACGCGCCCACTCTGTGGAATTTCTTCTACTCTCTGGAATAATATTTTCCTAATCTCTACTATATGGAGAAAACCACTTATAGGATACTTATATTAATATTAGTGATTACTACATTACATACGCAGTACATATTAATAATAATAAAGTAAATTACAGTTGGAGAACTTATAGAACTACTACTAGCTACTTCTTGTTTTTCTTGCGCCCTGCTTCCGCGCAATCCTCGTCCTTCTCACGGCCTCGCTTATTGGGGGCCATTGGAGGTGGTGGCGGCGGCTTTCTTCTCCGTCGCCGGGGCTCCCTTCTTCGGGACCGGCGCCTCCGCCTCGTCCTCCTCGTCGTCGTCCTCCTGCTCCTCCTTCTCCTCTTCGGTTGACTCGTCATCAGAATCAAACTTCGGCGGGCCCAGCATCAAGGTGGGATCATGGAAGTTGGCGTATTCGTCGTCGCTCGTCTCCGGCGTCGGTCCTTCAACGGACTCGCCGCTGACGGGGGGACTATCCCGCGGCGACTCAGTGTGCTCCTGTGTGTCGTTGCTGCGAGGCATCTTCGCTAATCAGTAGGAGGGAGCGAGCGAGCGAGAGAGAGAGAGAGCAGATTCGGTGGCGTCTTGAGCTAGCAAGGATTGGGGTTTTCAAGGAGTAGTGGGCGGTGCCACTACGCCATGGCATTTACTCGCCTCGCTTCGAATTCCAAGAAGATGGAACGTGTCCACATTGGAAACGGACACCCAAAAGTCTCCGTTGCTATAGAGGCACATATCAGAAACGGAGCCAGAATTAAGACCGTTGCCAATACTATGGGTAACGGAGTTAATACTTTCTCCGTTACCTATGTTGACGGGCCAGCCGCGGCCCGGGTCAGGTTTGTACGCACTGGCCGCACGGAAAGCGCGATTCTCCGTCGCCTAACGCCTGCCGTTTCCATAGAGGGGTATCCGATGTGTCGTTCTGTACTAGTGGAAGCCCCTCTTTCTACTAGTGGTAATGTTCTCTACAAGGTAATATAAAAAATGATTGCTCTTCGTTTGAAAAGAGTCCTTGATGAAGTTATTTCCCCTGTTCAGAGTGCATTTGTCCCAGGTAGACTGATCACAGATAATGTTTTATTGGCTTATGAGAGCTTACACACGATAAAAAACAAGAAAGGTAAATGGGGATACTGCGCGGTGAAACTTGATATGCATAAAGCTTACGACCGGGTAGAATGGAATTTTTTGGAGATTATGATGATTCGGTTGGGTTTTCATAGTGATTTTGTTGCACTTCTGATGGCGTGTGTTCGGTCGGTTAAATACAAGATCAGATATAATGACCAACATACAGATTGCTTCACTCCAAGTAAGGGACTCCGACAGGGGGATCCTTTATCCCCTTACTTGTTTTTGATTTGCGCAGAGGGTTTCTCAAGTCTTCTGGCTCACAAAGAGGAGGTTCGTGGCATGAAAGGTGTCAGGGTTTGCAGAAATGCTCCATCAGTCTTGCATTTGTTCTTTGCTGATGATTCCCTAATCCTTATGAAAGCTAACATGATTAATGCAACCTCGTTGAGACAGGTACTTGATCAGTACTGTGCAAGTTCATGACAACTTGTTAGTGGAGCAAAGTGTAGCATTTATTTCAGCCCAAATGTTGATGTTGACACACGAGCAGAAGTTTGTACCGAGTTAAACATAATGACAGAAGCTTTGTCAGATAGATACTTGGGTCTTCCTGCTATGGTTGGTGTGGACCGAAGTGATAGTTTCCTTTATTTACTAGAAAGGACCATCAAGAGATTGGAAGGCTGGAAAGAAAAATACCTATCTATGGGAGGTATGGAAATTTTATTGAAAGCCATTATTCAGTCAATACCAGTTTATGCAATGGCTGTGTTCAAAATCCCCAAGAAACTTTGTAAGGAGATGACTAATGCAATGGCTGCTTTCTGGTGGGGAGATTCAGAAGTACAAAAACGTATGCATTGGATGGCTTGGTGGTAGATGTGTGTCCCAAAAATGCTGGGTGGCATGGGATTCCGAGATCTTCATGCTTTCAATCTAGCTATGTTAGCAAAGCAAAGCTGGAGGCTTATTACTAATCCTGATTCTCTATGTGCTCAAGTGTTGAGGGCGAAATATTATCCCGAAGGAGATCTGTTGAAAGCTGGTCATAAAAAGGGCTCCTCTTTTACTTGGCAAAGCATAATCGCATGTCTGAATATTTTCAGAAGAGGTTACATTTGGAGAGTGGGCTCGGGTCATAAGATAAATATTTGGTGAGACCATTGGATTCCAAACAGTCCTGATCGTATGATACAAACACAAAAAGGACAAGTTCTTCTAAGTACAGTAGACGAACTCATTGATCCAGAAACTTTGCAATGGGATGAAGCCTTGATTCGGGACAATTTTAATCCGATTGATGTTCAAAGGATACTGCGAATACCACTGAATGAAAATCTGGAGGAGGATCTTGTGGCCTGGCATATGACAAAAACTTACACCTTTTCGGTACGATCTGCATATTATGTGGAATGGAATCACCAAAATGGTCACAGGATGAGGAGAGGTGATGGTCAGGGACAATCTATACAGAACCCGGTGTGGGAAATTCTTTCGAAAACAAAGGTGCCAAGCAAAGTTAAATTTTTTGCTTGGAAGGCTCTTCACGGCGCTATTCCAGGACATACAATTCTTGCAAACAGACATATTCCTGTCTCGGGTCAGTGTCCTGTGTGTACACAAGGTGCGGAAGATATTAGACACTTGATCTTTACTTGCCAAAGAGCAAAAGAGGTGTGGAGATCTCTTGGACTTACAAAATATGTTGAGGCGGCATTAATAGTTGACAGATCAGGTCCAGTTGTCCTTGAAGAGATATTAAGAAACAATGTTGAAATACCAGCAGATCTAGCACACAGTGACCTCAAGGAATTAATCTTGGTGGGAGCTTGGTACATATGGTGGCAGCGTAGAGAATTTGTGAAAGGAGAAAAAATAGCTCCTCCATCAAGATCAGCTTTCTCGATTCAAGCTTTGACAATGAACTATACAGGGGCTCATGCAAATGCTGAACCTAAAGAGATTCGGTGGTGTAGACCACCTCTGAATACCTATAAATTAAACATTGATGCTTGTTTTTTTCAGAATGGTAACGGAGCTGTAGGTGCAGTATGGCCAGGCAGTAGCTGGAGCAAGCTGGATTATCCATAATCTTCTTGATGCAACGACCGCCGAAGCTACCGTGCTACAAAGGGACTTCAACTGATTGAACAATTGGGTTGTTCGCCAGTGATTATTGAGTCAGACTCGCTTGAATTGGTACATGCTTTCAATGGAGTAATCGAGGTTTGGGGTCCATACACAGCTATTTTGGCGGACTGTTTCCAGATGACTAGAAGAATTGGTGATATTTCTGTTCAACATTGTCCTCGGGAAGCTAATGTTGTGGCGCATAAATTAGCTAGAGTGTGTTTTGATTCAAATACTTGTGTTTTTTGGGACTGTGATCCCCCCGAATTTTATTCTTTCAGATGTTATGAACAATGTATCTCTGTTTATTGTGAATTAAAGCGTGGAAAAACTAAAAAAAAAGAGAGGCAAAACTTTGGATAACCACGGGACCTAAGCAGTTGAGTGAACTCATTCCAGGAGAGTAGAACTCCTTGTAATAACGCTTTTACTTTCTTGTAAACCCTTTTTAATTAATGGATTGGGGTAAATATTTTACCCTGTTTCAAAAAAAACTACACTAACGTGTAATGCAGAGAGGCAGTTGCCTGTGTGGATCAATGGTCTAGTAGTTTGTTTCAGAAAAAAGAAAAATGGTCTAGTAGTTAATTAATTTACATGATTTCTGGCTATGTAACTTGATGTATAATTTGACCTGCTTATGACGTAGTGCTGCCTCGCTTTGCTACCGTAAAGATGGAATTAATTAACTACTTTCGATTCAACTGCGCATCGATTCTAGTCCGCTGCTATCACTAGCATCGATTCTAGTCCAATGCTATCAGCACCTTTTGCCGCCAGGTTTGCACGTGCACGAGCGACTCGGATCATCACCATCAACACTACCAAACTACTCCAGTAGTACTATTGAGTCGAATGATAGTCACCGTTTTCTTTGCTTATTCATTTGTAACAAAAATAAGAACTATTCGAACAAAAATCACAACAATAAAAACAGTGTGTTTGCAGTAATTTTAAAAGTGGGTAACAAACTAAAATTACAAACGATTACAACAACAAAACTATATGTTTGCAGAAAAAATGGTTACGCAATAATATTTTGTTGCATATTTACTGGAACAAAAATCACAAAGGATTACAAGAAAAAATAATGTGTTTGTAGCATTTTGGAAAGGCACCTAAACAGCATTCGAGAAAATCTGAGAAAACACACAAAATTTTGCAGCCTTGTGGATCCCAAGGTGCGAGAAATGGAGCTGTCGGAGTACCCGACTAACTACACGGCTCAGACGTCTGGGAGTACCTGATGACCCACAAGTATAGGGGATCTATCGCAGTACTTTTGATAAATAAGAGTATCGAACCCAACGAGGAGCAGAAGGTGTTGACAAGCCATTTCGAGCAAGGTTTCACTATAAATACTAGCTGACAAGTTTTTATGGGTTTTTGTAATAACAGATAAATAAAATGTAAGTAGATAAAAGAGAGCAAGAATAGTTGCAGCGAGTGGTCCAATCCTTGTTAGCACAAAGGACAAGCCGGTTGTTTTACTTATGATGACTAAAACGTTCCCGAGGACAAACGGGAATATCGTCAAGTTACTTTCGCTTCATACCGTTGATTAATCTTCAATGTTTTGATAAGTGTTGTGTGCGTGAATCTATGCTAATGCATCGTCCTTACTTGGATCAGTACACACTTGTGATTACACCCCTTGCAAGCTTCCGCAAATACAAGGGTGTAATTAAGATAAATCGAACCGCAGCCTTAAACTCTGATATCCTACACTCCCTCGTGCACTAGCTTACCAACTGGGGTTCATGTTTCTGTCGCTCCGGCAACCCCTCAATAAGTAAACTAAATACACAATGCATTCCCCTAGACCCATAAAGGTGAAGTACCATGTAGTCGACGTTCACATGATACCATTTGAAGAATAACACCACAAATTAAATATCAAACCAGTAAATATTACTCAACATAATGTCACTACTACCAACAAGACTTCTCCCATGTCCTCAAGAACTAAACGAAATACTCACAAGACATCATATAGATCATGATCAGAGGTTATATAATGATGGATAACAATCTGGTCAGAAAAGTAATTCACAGATAAAACTTAATAACATCAACCACAAGGAGTAACCAACACCGGGAGAGTATCACCAATGAACTAAACAAGGTACAACCCTAGATGTTACAGCGGAACGGAGTGGAGTGGTGGGGATGATGTTGCTGGCGGTGGAGATGGTGTAGATGATGATCCCGATGAAGCCCGGCGTGATGACGGTGATGATGGCGGCGATTTCCCCCCTCCAGGAGGGAATTTCCCCGGCAGATTTCTCCTTGCCGGAGAGCTTTTCTCTCTCCGTGGTTTTCGTCCCGTGGAGGCAGCGGAATATTTCCTCCATGTCGCTTGTCGAAGTTTTAGGTCACGGGGAAGTTATACGCGAAGGGGGAGCGTCCGAGGTGGACCTGGAGGACCAGGTGGGCCCTAGGCGCGGCCAAGGGTGGGGCCGCGCCTGGGTGCCGTCTAGGCACCCTGTGGCTCCCCTTCGCTCCATCTTCTGACTTCCCCGGTATTCTGACGAAATATTATCTTCTGTATTTTTTCGTAATTTTTGGAGCTCCGGAAGTAAGGTATTCTGACAATGCTTTTTCCAGCTGATTTCCAGGTTCCGACAGTTAATTCCCAATAATTGCCAAACATGCAAAATAAGATAAAATAACATAAGTATTGTATTCTAATATGAAATATATCAACGAATAAGAGTGAATTATGATATAAAATAGTGATGCAAAATGGACGCATTTGTACCTGAAACTTCCAAACGGGTAGTTCTTCTTCGGGAGCTTCTTTGTGATAGCATGACTGGAGGGACATCCCATCACAAGTCCAGAGGATGAAAAGCTCCACTTAGATGTGACTTTCAAAGGAGTTGCTCTGATACAATGTAAAACTTCAGATTAGATTGTGGAAGCGATGCACTTTACCTCGCACCGCCTGCATGTTAAACATGTCGTTTCATCAACCACCAGCTAGGGTTTACATTGTTACGATTACAACTCCTACAATGGCAAATCATGTAATCATCTAAAAGAAGGAATATGACACAGAGGAGTGGATAAACCAAATAGTGCTTGGGACTCAAACTCGAACTCCTTCACTCAAGTATTATGTGTACACCAAGTTGCGTATATCCAGAAAATATTGGACAAACTTAATGTGGACATGTCATATCCATCTAAAACTACCATGGTGGTTTGTTTTCTAGACGTAGAGCAATATATGTTCAAAATAAAGGGATGATCACTACAAGAAATATGTCAACTAGTGACCTTCTGTCAGTGACCCTAAAAAAATTGGTCATAGATCTGTGACCATTTTAAACCAGTTGGTCGTAGGCTGTTTGGGAGGGTTAAAACCTAGAAACATAACGACCATTTTTATCAGAAAGGTCACAATCTCTTTACACGAATTGGTCATAATGCGAAAAACACGGGTTTGCTTCCCTATTTTTACCTAATTTTGATTAATTTAAATGGTCATGTTGTGCCACATCACAAATTTCTCCTATGTGTAATGTCTACTTGTCATTTTCAACGTGCCACATCACTAATTTTGCCTACGTGTCATGTCCAGGAGGCAGCAAGCCACACCAAGTGACACGTGGGACCCACGTTGAGAGGAAGAATGACGTGCAGGACCCCCCGCCACGTAGGACCGCCATGTAGGACTCAAGAGACTTGCGTGGTCTAACTAGTTCATGATGAATAAATAAGTAAAATAAGGGCGATCCCAGGAATCGAACCCGCGACCTCGTTGCAGTCACTTTCGTGCTATACCAGTAGGCCACGGTAGTGGAGATGTCTACCAAGCGCACTAGCTTTCTTTAAACTATAAATAGCGCGATGGGCCTTGGTGGGCGCAGGCCTTTTTTTCTTGTGAACCTTTTTCACTTCGGTAGGGCTTTCTGAGTGGGCTGGTAAGGTGAGTGCAATGGGCCTGTCGCCCTAGTTCGGCCATGCTGCTGGGCCGGCTCGGGATAGGCTGTTTTTTCTTATTCTTTTATGATATCTTTTATACCTTTTGATTTTGAACTCCAATTTCAACGATTTTTTTTATAAATTCTGTAAATATGTCCTCTGTCATTATAGACTATTAGGTACTGTTTTTAAAATTCATGTGGCCTACTTTTGCTACATATTTGTGCTAGGTCCTTCACAAAAAACCCCACTTTTGGCGTTCGAATAATAGAAAATGATTTTTTGTGCAAAGAAAAAGAAAACTTCCTTCGGCAACATTGTTCTCCATTCCAAGATGCACGCTTGTTTATGATTTTTGATGGATACTAGGACAAATATAATGACACCACACGAAGGTTCTCCATTTATTTGATTTTTTTTGAATTTCGTATGCCGATTTCAAAATACGCTCAACTCGAGGGACATGACCGTTCATATCTAGGGGTTAAATCTTGCAAATTTTTTGTTATATCTCTGATGAAATAGGTACTTGTGTACCTAAATATGATTTTTGCAAAAAATTATGAGAAAACTACGAGGCACCTGTAGTTCAAATTTGACCCCGTTCCAGCTGAATCGGCATGAATTTTTCTTTTTTACGAGAGGTAGATGGAAACTGTTTGACGCACAACCATTTGGTTATTTGTAAATACACGTGGTCTAGTATTTTCAAATAATGTAGCGCTCCTATTTTACGACATATTTTCGGTAGTTGATTCACAAAATAACCAATTTTTTGCATTCGGAAATAGAAAAATGATTTTTTCGTGAAAGGAAAATGAAAAGTTTCTTCGACAACATTGTTCACGGTTCCAAGATACATGTTTGTGCCCAATACGGGCATATTTAATCAAACTATACCATGAATGTGGACATAACATTCGTCATTTGGCCCTAAAGCCATGAATCTTCATAGATGATACCTCATTTCTGAGAACACTTTCTTAAGAAAATTGCCTTATTCCAAGTTTATGATTTTTGATGGATACTAGGACACATATAATGACACCACGCGAAGGTTCTCCATTTATTTGATTTTTTTGAATTTCGTATGCCGATTTCAAAATACGCTCAACTCAGGGGACATGACCGTTCGTATCTAGGGGTTAAATCTTGCAAAACTTTTGTTATATCTCTGATGAAATAGGTACTTGTGTACCTAAATATGGTTTTTGCAAAAAATATGAGAAAACTACGAGGCACCTGTAGTTCAAATTTGACCCCGTTCCAACTGAATCGGCATGAATTTGTCTTTTTTACGAGAGGTAGATGGAAACTGTTTGACGCACAACCATTTGGTTATTTGTAAATACACGTGGTCTTGTATTTTCAAATAATGTAGCGCTCCTATTTTACGACATATTTTTGGTAGTTGCTTCACAAAATAACCCATTTTTCGCATTCGGAAATAGAAAAATGATTTTTTCGTGAAAAGAAAAATGAAAAGTTTCTTCGGCAACATTGTTCACCAAGATACATGTTTGGCATATTTAAGCAAACTATACCATGAATGTGGACATAACATTCGTCATTTGGCCCTAAAGCCATGAATCTTCATAGATGATACCTCATTTCTGAGAACACTTTCTTAAGAAAATTGCCTTATTCCAAGTTTATTATTTTTTATGGATATTAGGAAACATATAAGGACACCACGTGAAGGTTTTCCATTTATTTGATTTTTTTTGAATTTCGTATGCCGATTTCAAAATACGCTCAACTCGGGGGACATGACCGTTCGTATCTAGGGGTTAAATCTTGCAAAACTTTTGTTATATCTCTAATGAAATAGGTACTTGTGTACCTAAATATGATTTTTTTTTTAAATTATGAGAAAACTACGAGGCACCTGTAGTTCAAATTTGACCCCGTTCCAGCTGAATCGGCATGAATTTGTCTTTTTTATGAGAGGTAGATGGAAACTGTTTGACACACAACCATTTGATTATTTGTAAATACATGTGGTCTAGTATTTTCAAATAATGTAGCGCTCCTATTTTACGACATATTTTTGGTAGCTGCTTCACAAAATAACCCATTTTTCGCATTCGGAAATAGAAAAATGATTTTTTCGTGAAAGGAAAATGAAAAGTTTCTTCGGCAACATTGTTCATGGTTCCAAGATGCATGTTTGTGCCCAATATGGGCACATTTCAAAAAACTATGCATGAATGTGGTGGATAGAAACTGTTTGACACACAACAATTTGGTTATTTGTACATAAAATAAGTTCTAGTATTTTCTAAAACATGTTTGGTCCAATTTTACAACATTATTTTGGTAGGTGCTTCACAAAATCCTATTTTTTTAGCACTCGGAAATCATTTGAAAGGCACATGTCTCGAACCAATCAGAACTCAGATTCAACCTCCCAAGGATCGACCCCTGTAACCATCTGAGCCGTCCACACCCTACCAATCTAACGTCTCTCGCTCACATCTCCTACCCAAAAAGACAAAAAAATACAGATAAACTCACGCTCCCGACCCAAGCCCTAGCAGCGCGGGGTACTCCCCCGATCCCCTTCTCTCCCTTGACCCCGTTCCTCCCCGCCGCCTCCCTCTCCCCGATCTAGATCCTCTTTCTCCCTCTCCCCGATCCAGTTGGACGCCGCCGCCTCTCTCACCTCGCCGTCCCTCCACCGCCGTCCTCTCCTTCCCCTGCCCCGGCCATCCTCCCTTCTGCCACCCCCACATCTCTCAGCAGCAGATCGAGCGCGCCGCCCAACCTCGCAGCAGATCGAGCGCGCCGCCCTACCTCACCGACGAATGATGCACCGACGCCCAGCAGCCACGGCGTCGCGGCCGGCTGGCTCGCCGGCGTGCGCATGCTTCGATGCGTGCCGCTCCGTCGAGCTGGCCGGACCGCAGCAGCGCGTGACCTAGGGTTTGCGATCTCCGGCAACCAGGACGGCGACGACATCGACGGTTTCCTCGGACGACCGACGTCAACCTGGCCCTGAAGCGAGGGTCTGTCGTCTCCTCGGAGGAGGGGATGGCCGTGTCCATCGTTCCCCACCCTCGCAGTTCGTCCTGGCCGCGGCTGCTTCACCGGCCTCCTCCGCCGGCGTCTCCGCGAGGGCGTCCTCGACTTTGCTCCGGGTCAGCTACTGCAGGTGAGACTATTGCTTCGATTTGTTGCTACCGGTAGAACTGCTGTTGTAGTCTAGATGTAGCCGCAACTGCTGTAGGTTGGTGTATAGAAGGTTGACCTAGTCCTCTTCTTAGTACCATAGCTGCTGTAGGTTGGGTGTAGCTGCAATTGCACTAAAAGTTCTGTTGTTGGGTGATTCTATCTTCTCACTTTAGTATCATGCGTGGATCTAAGAGAAAATTTCACAAGTTTGGATGCATCATAGAACTTGTGGTGATGTTCTTCTTAGTTCATCAACAATGATAGTGATCCAATACAAAATATTAAATAATATCTTCGCACTTTCTTGCTGTTTGACTACTCTTTTTGCTGTAGTTGTGTAAATGATATTCTGGGCTGTTGGAGGTGGATTGTTGATCCATGGCAAGACCAACCTCACAACATCAAGGTATTGATATATGTTGTGCTTATGCAGGAGCAGTTGTTCAATCTCCTTATTGCTGATGACCCACAAGTATAGGGGGTGTATCGTAGTACTTTCGATAAATAAGAGTGTCGAACCCAACGAGGAGCAGAAGGTGTTGACAAGCGGTTTTGATGAAGGATTCACTGTAAATGCTCACAGACAAGTTTTTAGGAGTTTTTGATATGACAGATAAATAAAGTACAAGTAAATAAAATGCAGTAATAATAGTTGCAGCGAGTGGCCCAATCCTTTCTACAGCAAAGGACAAGCCGGTTGTTGTACTTATAATGACCAAACGTTCTTGAGGACACACGGGAATATTGTCAAGTGCTTTCGCTTCATATAGTTGATTAATCTTCATTGTTTTGATAAGTGTTGTGTGGGTGAACCTATGCTAATGCACCGCCCTTCCTAGGACTAATACATACTTGTGATTATACCCCTTGCAAGCATCCGCAAATACAAGAAAGTAATTAAGATAAACTAACCACAGCCTTAAACTTTGAGATCCTGCTATCCCTCATGCATCGATATACCAACGGGTGTTCAGGTTTCTGTCACTCCGGCAACCCCACAATTGGCAAACGAATACACAATGCATTCCCCTAGGCCCATAAAGGTGAAGTATCATGTAGTCGACGTTCACATGACACCACTAGAAGAATAACACCACAACTTAAGCATCAAACCATTAAATATTACTCAACATAATTCACTACTAACATCAAGACTTCTCCCATGTCCTCAAGAACTAAACGAACTACTCACAAGACATCATACGGAACATGATCAGAGGTGATATGATGATGAATAACAATCTGAACATAAACCTTAATCCAATGGTTTCACCCAATAGCATCAATAACAAGAGTAATCAACACCGGGAGAGTTTCCCCTATGAAATAGACAAGATTCAGCCCTAGATGTTACAGCGGAGACGGGGTGCAGCGGCGGTGATGATGGTGTTGGCGGTGGAGATGATGATGATGATGATCCCGATGAAGTCCAGCTCGATGACGGTGATGATGGCGACGATTTCCCCCTCCGGAGGGAATTTCCCCCGGCAGATTTCTTCCTGCAGGGGAGCTTTTCGCTCTCTGGTGTTTTCCGCCTCGTGGAGGCGGCGGAATATTTCGATGGCCGTCCTCTCTGTGTTAGGGTTCCGAGGGGGTCAAGTACGCGAAGGGGGAACGTCTGAGGTGGGCCAGGGCCCCCAAACCACCTGGCGGCGCGGCTGGTGGGCCCGCTGCGCCAGCTGGTGAGGAGGGCCACCTTGGCCCTTCTCAGCCTCCCTTTTGGCCTCCTCCGTCATCTGGTAAAATAGGGACTTCCATATGTCTCCTTCGATTTATTGATCTTCAGAAATAGTGCATCTCGACGGCGCTTTTTCCAGCAGAATCCTGACTCCGGTGTCCAATTCTCCATTATTCATCAAACATGCAAAATAGGTAAAATAACATAACTAACACTTCTAAATATGAAATATATCGATGAATAGCAGTAAATTATGATATAAAATAGTGATGCAAAATGGACGTATCAATTGCCAGCCAGAATGTTATTATTGCTAATCCTTTTTATGGTTAACCTCGGATCATCATATTTGTTTTGACTTTGCTGCTAGCCATTGGGGTAATGAGTTGAAATTTATATTCCAGCAAACATATGAAGTGCAGGTCATGGTGGTACTATGTGATTTATTTCCTTTTCATGTTCATCGGTGTCTGATTAGCGATCATTATTTGTGTTGTTTGATCGGTCACTGTACCATGACATACTACTGTGTAAACCTCCTATTTTCCTTGAATGCAAATATTGATGCACTCGTTAAATGCCATTATTTGTCCTGTTTGCTTCCTTTGGTCATGCATTGTTATACATGTTCAATAGTCCTAAATGGTTTGTATTGTGACTCCTACATGCTATCTATTGCTTGAGTCATGTATGAAATGTACTGATGTTTACCCTTTCCTTGAATAGGTAAGGAAAGTGGACATGCTTGATGGTTTGACCTTGATGGCAGCGGCATCAAGCTTGTCCCTTGCTCCGATGCCCTGATTAACCCAGGTTGGAGTCCTTGTGTCTCTTTCATAACTGAAAACTTGAATCATGAGCTCCATTTCTCTCTTTATGAGATTGTATATGATTAGCAATGCTACAAGTTTTTTGTGTTAGGGATGATTATTTATTTGTAGTGAATGTGATTCGATGTGTGGCTTTATGATTAGTTAATACAAATATCCTTGCTGCTAATGTACCTCTAGTTTATCCGAACATAGGAAATGAGTATTCTGGACTCTATTAGTTAAAAAGAATGAGTGTTGCAAAGATTCACATCTAAAATCATTTTTACCCCAAAGTCCTTAAGTAACAAGGTGTAGATCTGATACTTCTTATGCTATTTGTTTAGGTCTGATACATATTTAGGATCTTGGCATGCTACTATCCAGGGTGTAGATCTTTATATGAAATGAATATATCTTTTTTTCTTAGGTTATGCATGATGCCTTTGCTTTGTATAAGATCTCAGTGCGTAGGCGTACAAACAGTGCATAGTGCAAGTTGGGAATGTCATAATATTGGTGTAATACTGTTTGACTACATTGTTTGCTTTTATAACATGCAGATGCTGGAATTGTTTGGTCGTGAGCTCCAGGACAAAGAAGTCGGAAGAAGCATAGAGTTCTAGCTCGTTGGAGCTAGTTATATATCTCGATAGCTAACTAATTTAGTTGTGTTTTGCTGGATGTTTAGCTGGTAGTTTTGCTGGATACCAGCTGTGAACTATGTTATTGTAAGATATGAATTATGTTTGATTATAATTTGCCAAGTTTGGCAGTGTGCTCTATTTCAAATTTTACTTCTGTTTTCTGTATGTTTTGATTTAAATATTTGTTACTTATTTACTGAAAATTGAAATCTGAAAAATATGACCTAGACATCTGGGACCCATTTACTGTATCCTGACAACTGGGACCCTCGTACATTAACCTGACAACTGGGATCCATCTGAATAGTGGACCCAATTTCTTAACTAAAAAGGCCACGGCCCAAAAATAAAAGGCTAAAATGTTGGGCTTGGCCCATGTAGCTGACCAAAATTAACAGGAAAAGAAATATAAAAAGCTGGATTGTTGGGCTTGGCCCATGTAAAACACTGATCTGGACTGGGCCGATTCAGTTCTATGACCTTCTGATTTGGTCACAATCTTGCCACGTAGGATTGGCCACGTAGGATCTGACGTGGCCACGACAGACAGCGCGTGACTAAATAAATTGGTCATAAGAGTTATGACCCTCAGATTTGGTCATAGATGGTTATGACCAATTCAAAAAAAGGTCACATATGACCGTTTGAGACGCTCGGTATGTGACCTTCAGATTTTGGTCACAAAAAGGTCATAAATGAAAAATTATGACCTTTTAGTGACCAAATTTGAGGGTCATGAGTCAGCATATTTCTTGTAGTGGATTGAGAAGAGATGGTTCGACCTGAGGTTCATGAGCTTCCAAATCTTCTGAGGTTGAGTATCCAAAACACCAAGTGAGCCATCTGTACATAGACTTTGCCAAATAAATCCCATTTTGGTTCAAGTTCCCATCTCACTCAATCTGGCTGATATGGGAGGAAAACATGTTGCAGAAACTGTACCAATTAATTCCAAAAGTTCAAGTCTTGTAGTTCTCAACAGAAACATTAACAAATCTTGTTTATTTCCAATGATTAGTGGGAGGACCGTAGTAGCTGGTTGAACTCTGGCATATATCTACTCTTGTATAGATGTGAAGAACAATAATAAACTACTCCCTCCGTTTGGAAATAGATGAAAATTTGGATGTATCTAGACTAGATACATCCAAATTTTAAGATAGCTAAGACATCTATTTCCGAACGGAGGGAGTATAAGGTAGATAGAAGAATATGCAAAACATGGATGAATAATAGAAAGAATTGTGTTGTTCATTTGTGAAAGCTTGTGTTTAAAAGAACATGGAGTGGTTGCAAAATTTACGTATTCAATGAAGACCTGTCTTTCATTTAATCGACTTAGGAAACATCTTGTCCGGGCCAGGTTGTGTCCACACTTGTCATACAAATGCCTCTTGAGTACTCTTGGGGCATACCCATTTTTCTTTTAACGAATCGGCCGAGACAGTTGGTGCTCTAACTTGGCGTTCAAATGTTTTCGTACTAATTCCACTTTGAAGGAAGGCATGCAATCTAGTGATTTCATTGTTTATTGCTAAGAGATTTCTCTATTTTTAAACAGGATTAACACCTAACGATTGGCGTCATTTGACACCAATATGGTTGTTTGCTGGCTCCCTTGTCTTTGAATACTCCGGGAGATTTCATTTTAGGTGTGTCCATACTTATCGTACAAATGGCTCTTGAAGTATTTTGGGGCGTACTCAATATTCTTGTAGCTAATCTGGGCCCGTTGGTGTGCGAATTTGCGTTCAAATGGCTTCGTACTACTGCCACTTAAGGATATCCATGAAATCTACTGGTGTTATTATTTATTTCTTTTTGACCGTAAGGTGTCATTGTTTATTGCTAAGAGCTTTTCTCTATTTTCAAACAGGATTAGTTCCAAACGATTCGTGTCATTTGATATCAGTATGGTTGTTTGCTAGCTCTGTCTGACCCTTGTCTTTGAACACTCTGGGCGATACTATTTAACAAGGGAGTAGATACAGCCAGGGATTCTAGCGGCCTACGAGAAGATTACAAAATGCATAGCCGATTTGTGTTTTTTATTTTTTACTGGTTGATTTACATTTACAATCTGCGTGATTCATGATGTGTACTCTCTAAACTTTGAAACTTTGCATGCAGAGGCCTGAGGTTATAGTGAAATTTGACAAAATTAACCTTTTGGCCAAACTTCAACCAAAAATAACCCTTTTTAAAAAAAATTCTAAAACTAACCCTTTTGTGTGGCTCCCGCACCGGGGGCGCCACACATGAATGTGCAACGCCCCAGGCTGGGGCGCCACACATCTGCCAGCGTGGCAAAGCGGGCCCCAGTCTTGGTTAAGTAGCGCCGGCGTGCGGGGCGCCACACCTCCATGTGTGGCGCCGGTGGCTGGGGCGCCACACCTGAGGACCTTTTCCTCAGCCCTGCCCGACCCGCCTCTCTCCCTCTGTGTCTTTCCAAACAACTCGAACCGAAGAAAAAGAACAGGGGCGGCGGCGCTGCGGTTCCTCCTCTCCCCCTCTCAAATCCGCACCAAATCCGCACCGATCTGAAGGGATTTGGACTCCCCATCGTTCCTCAAGGTAATCTCCTCCATTCCCCTCAATTTCATCCAATAGATTTTTCATATTTGTCCGGTTTTTGCCACACTAGGTGAAATCTTAGTTCATCCTAGATTTCGAAATTAGTATGGCATGAGACTTGTTTGTTGATCCCCTAGCATTTGTATGGCACTTGTAGTAGTTGGTAATCATGTGGAGGGTTGATTTTTCATATTTGACCCATTTTTGCAACCCTAGGTGAAATCTTAGTTCATCCTACATTTCAAAATTAGTATGGTGTGATGCTATTTTTGTTGATCCCCTAGCATTTGTATGGCACTTGTAATAGTTGTTAATCATGTGGAGGGTTGATTTTTAATTAATTCGGTATAGATGTGTGATATGAGATCTATGTGTATGTGATGTGTTTTTGTGGATGGTCAAAGTGGTTACCCAATTTCTATATAATTTTTATATGTGGTGTATGTGTGGATGTGGTAGATGTCCTATATGAGGTTGAAATGAATATTGAATAGATATTGAAAAATTTCTATCTCTTACTAGTGGTAGTTTTTTAAAATATGTAGGATGGAACTTCTCGAAGAACAATATGATAAGAAACACCGTGCGAGAATGATTGCGGAGGGAAAGGTAATTTGTAATGTTTTGCATATTTTAGATGTTAGTTCATATTTCCATTCGACATGGACATTGTTGTAACTTGTAATTATTTTTTTAGGTACTTGCCCCCCTTCGTCTTCGATCTCACGAGGCCTCCTTGCAGACTGGTGACAAGGGCATGCCGTACGACGAGAGGTACACCGAGTACATCGAGAAGCTTGGACTCCTTCCATTCATTCAGCTCGTGTCTCGGTCCACGCCAAATTTCAATCCTTCGGCCATCACTGCTCTTGTGGACCGTTGGAGGCCGGAGACACACAGCTTTCACCTCCCCACCGGGGAGATGACGGTGACTCTTCAGGACGTGTCGATGATCCTGGCACTACCCATCGCGGGCAAACCTGTGTGTTTTAGCACCGAATCTGATGGGTGGCGCGACAAGATGTTAAGCCTTATAGGTGCGGCTCCTCCAGAGAAGGAAGACTCTAGTAAGGATAGACTCTCCGCCGGCGCCTCATTTGTTTGGATCAGGAAATTTTTTGCTAAGTGTCCTGAAGGTGCCGATAAAGTGGTCATTCAGAATCATGCACGCGCATACGTGTGGTACGTGATCACGAGGACTTTGTTTGCTGATAGTAGTGGGCAGAACGCTCCGTGGATGTGGCTGAAGGCGTTAACACGTTGGGAGAGTAAGCAAAGCTGGGGTACGGCTGCGCTTGCTTACTTGTACCGCCAGGTAAATATTTATCTTGCTTTCTTTCTTGTGTGTGCAAAACTTATGGAATTCTAACATGTATACCTATATGTGCAGTTGGATGATGCGTGTCGTCGGTTCGTCGGTGAGGCCGGTATTGGTGGTCCAATGATCCTACTTTCGGTTTGGATGTGGGAACACTTCTCAGTTGGACGGCCGAAGGTTTTGCCATGGAAGCCTTGGAACGACCATGACCATCCCAAGAGGCTTCGGGAGGCTACATGGGCGTACAAGTGGGACAGGGTTGCGGAGTTCACCGGCGAGCCGCAAAAGGAGTACTTGCGGTACATCAACGAGTTCGACTCGCTGACCCCCGAGCAGGTAATAATTAGAATGCTTTCGTTCAATCACAATCTATCTTAAATCCCAACTGCACATGCTGAAATGAGTACTATATGATATAGGTGAAATGGCAGATTTATGGTGTCGGGGAGAGATTTGGTTGGAATCCGGAATTCCCCCTAAACCCAAAGTGTTTCGAGGAAGAATATCTTTGGATGATGCAGTGCCCATTGATATGCTTGTATGCCGTTGAGTTCCACCTACCACATCGTGTGATGAGCCAATTTGGGTTGTATCAAACTACACCGCCAAAGTGGATAAACACGATGTTTTCGTTGCACGAGTGAGGCTCCAAATTTTGTCTTACCCAATCTTCTTATGTATTAGTGTAGTTACTAATATTTCATTTGTTGACCATGTAGATTGGACCGGCGCCGGCAGAGGAAGATCACGAAATGGGATAAACATCATAAGGATTACATCACGACATTCAATGCCGAGTTGAAAGAGGCAACGGACACGAAGGTGTATATGCGGGATCGCCCCAAGTACCGTCAAGAGGCATTCGATGCATATCTTGGTTGGTTTCTTGCACGTACCCGTGTCCGTATATTCCCCTCGGCTTATGAGGAGCTCTTGGAGGACATGGACGATGATGCTATTGTTGAGCTCCGGTACAACAAGGCCGTAAGAGAAGGCAACCGAACTGATTTCGCTCCCGTGATGAACTTCATGGTAATTTTTGCCCAATTTCTTTCGTCTCATCATAATTAGAGTTTAGTTGTTGACATGTTTGTTTTCATAGCGCAATGAGATCGACCGCCAAGCGGGAGCGGCCGAGGAAGCAGCCATGTTACCTCGTGGCAAAAAGGGTGATGGTGCCGTTAGGGAATTTGTGAAGGTAAGTTAGACGATCTCCGCTTCGTGCATAATTTGTTGTTCATTTGTACTAAGATATTGATTTCGCAATGTCATAGCGTTCCGCAACTCGGTTGCGCACTTTAGCGCATTTGCTTGGTTGTCGCGGCGATGATGCCATGCCGACCCGCTCGAGCTCCCCTTCAACCCCTATCCGTGGTGATGCTTCTAGTTCGAACCCACATGAGCCCAATGATGAAGAGGTTGAGGTATGAATATGTTACATGCCGGTCACCCAAAAATGATTTCTTGAACCTCAACCATGTACTAATTATTCCGCTTACATTCTTTCATTTCTAGGAGATTTTGATGAAAATGTGGACGATAACATGACCTTGCAGGCGTACCAGCGCTCCTTCCACTTAAGGTCCCGGAAGAAGTCTACCAAGCGTTACTCACCGGATGACTACAAGAACAAAAATAAGGGGCCTGCATTGGAGGAGGATGACGACGATCACGAGTCCGATGATGCGGAAGAGCACGTGTCGGAGGATGAGGACTCGGAAGATCACGTGTCGGAGGATGAGGACTCGGAAGCTCACGTGGCGGAGGAAGAGCCGATGAAGAAGCTACCTGTGAGGAGTAGGAGGAAGAACGCGGATCCGGCGCCGACTGAGCCTTTGAGGAGGCTAAGGAAAAGGAAGTAGACCATGTCGTGAACCATGTCGTGAAACATGTCGTGAACCATGTCGTAAACCATGTCGTAAAACTTGTCGTGAACCATTGAAAGAGCATTGTCGCTCTTAATCATGTTTTGATGTTGATGATAATACAAAGTTTGCATCTAACAGGTTTATACAAGTTTGAACAGGTCTTATGAATGTTGTCATTGCATTCGCGCAGCGATTCTCTACAAATTGATGGAACATTGCCAGGGGGCGGTACTACCGCTGGGATAGGCGGTAGTACCGCCAGCTCCCAGGCGATAGCACTGCAGAAGCAGCACCGCTGCTGGTACCGCCAGCAGTACCGCTGAAAATTGGGTTCTGGGCGCTTGAGCGGTACCTCCAGCGGTACCGCTAGCTGTACCAGCCGGTACCGCTGAGGTGGAATAGCTGGAGGAGTTGCAGATGAAGGTGTGGCGCCGGCGCCTTCGGCGTTGCACATGTGCAGCGCCCTAGGCTGGGCGCGGCACATAGAGGTGTGGCGCCGTCCTCTCCGGCGTGGCAAAATGACAGAGAGCAGGGAATTTTGTGCACATGTGTGGCGCCCCGCATGGGGGAGTGGAGCTTAAGGGTGTGGCGCCGCCGCCTCCGGCGCCGCACGTCTGCACTTGTGTGGCGCCCCGCAGGGCGGAGTGGAGCTTAAAGGTGTGGCGCCCCCGTCTCCGGCGCCGCACATGGTAGCTTTTCTGAAAGTTTGTCAACAAATGGTAACAACGTCACAGTGCAACATAATCGATCACACACAGATACGGCACAATAAAGCACAGATATGAAAGTCCACAACAGGGTTCAGACAAACTAAATGTTCATGACATTACAAGGTTCCCGCAAATTAAATGCCCACGACATTACAAGGTTCACACAAACCCAAAGTCCACGACATTACATTGTCCCTACTGAGTAAGACGTGGATACTTGCCCTTGCGCCTCGCTGGGTCTGGTTCCGCTCGTTCCTCCTCTCGTGCACGGCGATCCCTCTCACGCCTTCTCGCATCCGCCTCCTCTCGTGCATGGCGGGTACCTTCACCTTGTCCTCCCGCCTCCTCTCGTGCACGGCGAGCCCTCTCACGCCTTCTCGCATCCAACTCCTCTTGTGCTTCCCTCTCACGCCTTCTCGCATCCAACATCCCTTGTGCACGGCGAGCACCTTCAGGTTGAGCCTCCTCTCGTGCACGGCGAGCACCTTCACCTTGGCCTCCCGACCCCTCCCTTCCAAGTTCGGCCTCAAACGCCGCCCACGCCTCATGGTACCTTCCATCCTCTAACGGCCCCTCCCTTGCACGTTCCGCCTCCCACGCCTCCCTTGCAACACGTGCCTTCTCAGTCTTCTCCCACCTCTCCATCTCGCGGAGCATCATTTCGTTCTTAGCCTCTAGTGCCTCAATTTTCGCTTGCTCATTCTCCTTCTTGGCCCGCTCCTCTTCACGATCTTTCTCCCAGAATCGCTCCCACGCCTTGTCAGTCATATTTTTTACCTCCCACCGGTAGAGGCCAGTTTGCTCAAAGTCTATCCACCGGTAGTATTGGCAAATAGGCGGAGGTGACTACAAACATAATAGCGAGTCAAAACATGCAACTAGATAAAGATAAATTCTTTACAAGAGAGGCGGAGGAGACATTTACCCGCGGACGCTCAATAATATTTGTTTGCTTCGGCTTGCGTTTTGTTTGCTTCGACTTTTTTTTTGTTGGCTTCGGCTTCTCCCAAGCATAGTTCGGGCACATCCAGAACCTCCTTCCTCTTCTATCGTCCCAATCGCTGGACTGCTTCATCTTGCAAACGTCACCACACCAACAAGTCGGCGCATCGTGCCCAACTCGACTGTCAATGCTGTGTTGCCATACCACCGGCTTCTTCAGATCGGAACAGTCCATCCCTACAAAATTGCAAGTTTAAACTTAGTTGACAGTAAAATGGAACAATTGAAAATAAGAAATAACAACCAAATAAATTTCAGTCATACCAATCATCTACGTCTACCACCTCTACCGCCACTACGCCTACCCCCTCGTAGCTCGTCAAACATTGATGTACGCCTACCGCCACCGCGACCGCCACGATGAGAATGACCATGTTGGCTACCACCATGGTGGCTTGTGCTACCACCGCCACCGCCATGTTGAGAATGACCATGTTGGCTACCACCATGGTTGCTTGTGCTACCACCGCCACCGCCATGTTGAGAATGACCATGGTGGCTTGTGCTACCACCGCCACCGCCATGTTGAGAATGATCATGGTGGCTTGTGCTACCACCGCCACCACCACCGCCACCATGTTGGACACCTTTCGATCTCTTGTTTCGACTACAACCTCTAGTGTTGTGCCCACCACCATTGCATTCTCCACAACGGGCAGCCACACGAGGCTCCTGAAAATGTTGGTTGCCCCACTCTCGGAGACCTCCTGCACCCCATGCGTCCATGTCGTTTCTAAAACGTTTTGTCTTCCGTCTTCCCCGTTTCGTCACCTTCAATATTGGATCGGGCCATAGTTGAATGCCATGATATTCTGGCCATTGTGATTGGTCAAAGTAAGGTTCAAATCTTCCCGCCCATGTCTCCTTGGTAGCCTCGATCGAGTACTCGGACAACCTAACCGGATCAACGTATCCCACCTTTCTAATGCGTGCCGCGGTCCGCAAGTGCGAGCAAGGGAGATGAAGCAACTGAGGCCTTTGGCACGAGCACAAACATTGCTTTAGCAAGACTTTGCACGCACGCCCTCCGTGTTGCACACCACCTACCGTGGTGCCTCCTGGCTCATTGACTTGGTAAATCCACTCGTTGTTGTCAAAACATTGGGCTGTATTGGTCTCCGCCTTCCTTAACTGGTATGCCATCCATTTGTCTGCTTCAGGTGGATACTTGTACTTCTTCTTGTGCTTGTTCTTCCCTTCCATCTGCTCAAACGTTTCCTCACTATATTTTTGTAAATACTCATTCAACTTGTCGAATGTGTATTGAACTGTTGCTGTCAGGGGCAACGCACGGACTCCTCTGAGCACATTGTTGAAACATTCTGCCATGTTGCTTGTCATGTCACCGTACCTCCTACCGTCGGTGTCAAATGCTCTAGTCCACTTGTGCCTCAGAGACGCATGCCTATCTAGGAACTCTCGACCCCCCGGCGATGTGAGAGTTAGCAATCTGTTGTACAATCTCACAAAATGCCGCTCGGTGAAAGCGAGACAACAATCTTTTAGATCATCAGATAGCTCCTTATTTCCGCATGCCCTATAGAATTTGGACACAAAATGCCTCATGCACCATCGATGGTGCAAAGGAGCATGCCCGGGAATATCAATCTCCACCGCATTGAGTATGCCTTGGTGGCGGTCCGAGATGACACATACCTCTCTTTGAGGCTCAAATACCTTTGTTCTCACTAGACCCATGAACCACTCCCAGTTGTCCTGGTTCTCCGCCGTCACCAAAGCAAAAGCCAACGGCAACAACCGGTCGTTAGCATCATGAGCAACGGCAATCAAAAGTGTGCCCTTGTACTGGCCTGTCAAGAATGTGCCATCCACGGAGACAACCGGTCTACAATGCTTGAATGCCCTTATGCATTGCCCGAAAGCCCAAAATGCACGGCCAAAGACACGGACGGTTGCACCGTTGTAATCCCTAGTCTTTTGGCCAAAGGGCTCCACACACGTAACCATGCCCGGATTTGTAGCAGCCATAGCTCCCAACAATCTAGGAAGTCGGTTGTATGCTTCCTCCCAGTCACCATACAACATCTTGAATGCGGCTTGCTTGGCCCTCCATGCCTTCCCATACTTCACCGAGTAACCAAACATGTCTTTCACCGTGTCCATGATAGCCCTCACCGTAAAAGTGGGGAATGCCTCTATGGAATTGGAAAGTCTATAGCCGATGAAATCGGAGGTTAGTTGCCGATGAATGTCCTTCGCATCCTTGTCATCATCATCATCATTGCCACTACACATGTGAGTGGACACACATTTTTTTAGAACCCATTGAGAGGTTCCCTTGATAGGTCTTGCACGCACAATCCACGGACACCCATTATGCGCGTCCTCACACTTAACCGTGTAACGCTTCTTGACATCCGAGTGAACCACTTTGTATGGTCTAAAGTACTTAACCGCATACTCCTTGAGCCATGTCTTCAATTCCAACAAGCTTCAAACTTCACTCCCTCAGCAATACCATAGTTTTTGGGATTACGATCCTTCTTCGAAGTTGGCCTTGGTTCAAGAATTTTACTCGTGCCACCATCAACCACGGCTTTATCGGCGAGACTAAGATCACGGAACAATGGTAACCGATGATCCCGGCCCACTACCTTCTTGAATATTTCGGCTTCTTTAGCAGTGAACCCATCTTCATCAACATCTTCTTCGGGACCGTCGTCATCTGAGTCCGATGCATAGCATCGGTTATAAGGGATGTCATGGTCCATGTCCTCATGCCTACAATTTGTCTCCACATCACCAATATCATTTTTATGAAGCTCATACTCCCACGCGTCGCTCTCCTCCTCCGATTCTTCATATTGGTCACTTTGAATTGGGCTTGAAGGTTGGCTCCTTTCGTGTTGGGTCATTGTTGGTTGGCTAAAATCATGTTGAGTCATTGGAGGTGGACTCGACGTTGGATAGTACACTTCATGCGCATGAGGTGACTCATTTTGAACCGGCCTCCTAACGTCATGTTCAGAGGCACACCGGTTCAAGTCAAACATCTTGGTGGCAAACAACTCAAGAGCCTTGTCTTGAGATCCCGCAACCGTCTCCTTATATGCACTCCAACACAACTCGGAGTTGAGAGGCATAGTCTTCCAACGAAGATGCATTCCGAACCCAACATTATACCTTCCCTCCAAAGAAATAACATCATTTGAATCCGTCCAATTCAATGCAATCCGCACTCTCTCGGCAACCTCGGCATAGCTAGGACTGTGGGGACCCCGGACTAGCTGTCCAAAATACCCGATTATGCTTAACACAACGATCCCGTGATCAGTCTGTCGTTGCACATAATCCGAATTGGATACCAAAGTTTACATCCATTACAATACCGAATTAAAAGTCTTACATAAATGGTCATTTAGACCAAGTCTTACATAGGTGCCTTCATGGGCCAAACCAAATATCAGCGGAAGCTACGGCGTAGTAGACATCATATTCTAACGATGACAACCCGACAGGCAGCTGACTTGCGGAGATCCTTAGTTGGCGTAGAAGTCGCCATACTCCTGCTCGGCGTAGTGCTCCTCCTCGTAGTCTGGCTAGGTCAATAGCCAGGGACGAAACCAATATGAGTACATTTGAATGTACTCGCAAACTACCCCAACATGAGTATGCACTAGTTTTATTTTAGTTGACAACTTTTATTTATTTAAAACATCTCTATACCTTTATTGAAAAAGGTAAGAAGAGTTTTATAACTATCTTTAAAGAAGTCACCATTTTTATCAGTTTCTCCAAAACTCCTCCTTTTTCCGACCATAGCCCGTCATGGTCCACTTTCATCCAACCACCTCATACCGATCCGTTGGTATAGGTGTAGGAAACATTCTCCACTTCATCTTTCTTTTTAAAACTCAATTCTTTTTAAAAACTTGCACATGGTCAAAGTAGGGCCTCCCAACTGTCCATATCCGAGGACTCGGCTATTCGAATAGTTTTACACTCTGCAGAGTTAGCACGCTTTTCCCACATCCATCCGGCAACTCATCGTGTCCGCCACGTCTCGCCATACAGAGTGTATGCGAAGTAAGCCGCCGACCATAGCCTGTCCTTTGCTCATGCTAGTATAGGATCCTTCCCATATGACACTTCCAACACACTTAACCCAGCCCGTCGGAATCTAAGTGTGAGGACTCATAGGTTTTGTCCGGCGGTTTATGATGGAACCTTCAATCCTCCTCCTTATCTTTTCATAGAGTTTGAGCGAGGACCCGGGTCAGGGGTAGATCAACATACTATCCCCTCATGCATGACGGAGTCATCTCCGTCGATGAGGTATCCAGTACTAATATGAGCAAATTATATGACTAAGCCCTTTCCCATATGTGGTGGATGTGGTCGCACAGGGTATCGGATGGTTGACGTAAGTACAAGGACACACTGTGCATTTTTCATAAACATCACCATTTTTCCACTTCTCCATTCCAACACCGACATCTCGGCATTTCATAATCTCACAGGTAATTGCAAAGGAGTTTTGAATAAACCATATTTGTTTTTCCCATCCTATAATTTGATATAACTATCTTATATTTCTACATAAGTGGCAAAATAATTTCCATATACTTTTGAAATGGGTTTTATAAATCTTGCCTTGAGAGTAAAACATGTTATGAAAGTAGATGCATATGTTTGTAGTGCAAGCTCAGAGAATAGCTTGCCTTGCTCGGCAAAGTGACCTTGATCTTGTTCTTCAGTTTCAACAAACTCTCCTTCCTCGATAAATCCGACAACGTTCTCGTCTAATTAATAAACAAACAATGCAAACAATCACTAATCTATACAAGCAATCATCTCAACATAACAATCATAAACATCACAAATAGCTACTGCACACATCAAACCATACAATCTGGTTTTCAAATAATTGAATTAAACATTATTTAATTACTTCTAAATTATGGCAGAAACTTGTTGAACATGTTTAATTCCACAACTTGAGTTCTGTTGGTCACAAAAATACAAACTAAAATTCTATGGAAAGCCACTGATGTGTAGAAGACAACACAATTTGGTTTGGATCTATTGGAGTTACCAAACTCCCTACACATTTGTTTGAATCCAGAAGCTTAATAACCAAGTTTTGGCTACCATTTAAATTCTATTGTTCCAAAAATTAAATCCTTTTAGGGGTGACTAAACATGGCTAAATGTGATCTAACAAAATTGGTCCTAAATAATTTGGGTTTACCATTAAACATATTTAAATGTTTGAGTGCAGAAGGGTGTTTAAACTTCAACTTTAAATTAAACAAATCCTACTGCACAAATAATTCTACAAAAATTAGGGAAGCTAATAAAAGGAAGTACTAAGCTAACAAAATTGGTTTGGAATTATTTGGACTAACAGAGTATCAGAAACAAACAAGTTTAGAATTTAAACCTCCTGTAGTATTTTTAATAATACTTTTTATCTATTTAATTAAATGACATGAGTCCACTTGTGTTGGTTAAAAATTTCATAAGCTTTCCAGAACAATTGAGTTTTATTTATTTGAATTCCTAAATCTCGAGATATTGAATTTCAAAGTTGGATCCAGTACTGATTTCATATTTCCATTTTAAACAGAGAAATCTAGTTATGGATAATGTTTAAATCTCTGACTAGTGGGGCCTACATGGCAGCGGCACAGCGCGCGCGGGAAATGATTTAAAGCCTGACGAGCGGGGCCCGCCCGTCAGTCTCTCTCTCTCTTTCTCTTCTAACCGAAGCGGTACGCGGCCGTTGATCAAAGATCGGACGGCTCACGGAGCCCGCGATCATCGACGACCTAAAAGTGGCGTCGCCGGAGCTCCGGCGACGGCGAGGGTGGCCAGTGGGGGTACCTGGGTGGTCTAGGGACGGTGGAGATGATGCGGAACGACGGCGGCGGCGTGGGGAGAGCTCCTGGTCGAGTGTCGCTTGCTGGGTGGAGTGCAGCGTCCACGGCGAGCTGCTGCACTTCCGCGGCCACGGGCAGCACTCCGGCGAGCTCCTGGCGTCTCCCCTGTGCATGATACAGAGGGAAAAGATGCGCGTGAGGGCGGTGAGGGTGAAGAACAAAGGTGCAGGGCAGAGAGGGGAAAATGGTGGTGTGTGGCGTTGCGGCCGTGGTCAACCTCGACGCGGCAGTGGCGGCGGCCGTGCACGCTCTCCGGCGGTGCACCGATGGATCGAGAGGGGGAAGTGAGGGAGTGGGACGGTGTGGTGCTTCCAGAGGGGTGCGGGGGTGGTTTTATAGGGCAGGGGCTGGTCCATGTGGTCGCGGTGCACACGGCGGCGTCCATGGCGCACGGCGAGATCTTTTGCTCGATTCCTCCGCGACGCGTGCAGGAAGCTCGAGGCCGAGGTGTCCAGGGGGTCCGGGCGTGTTCTAGAAGGGCTCGGTCCAGTGCGGCGTGTCGAGGAGCGGAGAGCTGCGCGAATTTGGGCCGGCTTCGCCGCGGCTGCCACGGCGGAGCTGGGGTGGATTCGAGGCGAGGGAGGGCTTGAGTGCTCTCCTCTGCGGCGCCGCGGCTGCAGAGGCACGGGAGCGAGGGAGAGCGCGGCCAGGGGGGGCCTGGGGAGCGCGGGAACGGCGGGGAGCGGTCACGGCGACACGGCGATGCGTCGGGGCGAGGGAGAGAGGTGGACGACGACGTTTTTGCAGAAAGCCCCCTGCCTCCTCTCTGCTTCTTTTTCCTGCTATTTCCATTTCAGTCCAGCAGCCTTTTCTACAATTTATTTGAGGCACTTAAACATTTTAGAAAAATTTGCAAATATTTGTGGGGCTTTCCCATAATATGTAGAAGCTCCACAAAATTTGGCTTTGCAAAATAAAATGTTTTGAATTATTTTCTTTCATAGGGTTTTAATTATTGCATTTTGTTTTATTTCAATTGTTTTTATTTTTGAATTTTAAAATAGGTGTAAAATATTATTTGGAAGAGATAAGTGATAAGGATGTAAATGAGGGGTTTCATATACCATTCCTCTGAATTTTGTTTGAAACAATTTTGAGTTTCTTATTTGTCACTTTTATTTTTCTTGTTTCACTTTTGCTTTTGTATTTCCTTTTTATCAATTCAAGCAAACAAGCAACACAAGCAACAAGAATTAATTACCACAAGCAACAATTTATAAACAACACATAATAATCAACAAAAGTTTTTGTTGGCTCTCATTTTTGGAATAATAATACTGATAATATTTTTGGGATGTTACAAGGACTATGGCCAAACACCACCACTTTCTCCTCCGAGTCATGCTCCACATTGCCTTTCAAAAAGGCTTCCTTGTCAACATGATGAACACTAACCATTTTCTCCATCTAACAAAATTTACAACAACCAGAATGCATCAAATGATTGATACATTGCACTAAGCTACGCATTTCAAACAAAATCAATTTACTTATCTTAATTTTAAATCAAGTCATTATGCACTAACCCTAAGTAAATCTAGCTCATTAACTACATCTAACAAAAACCCGAACCCTAACCTACAATCAACAGCCCAACACTTCATATCCATCATACCCACACACATTGACCAATATTATCAACAAATAACCACAAATTTGTCCTCATATTCAAATTCTAGGGTTTCCAAGATCTACACAATGTCTCCAAATTGGAAGATTTCTATTGGACAAAAACAAGGAGGATGGGGGAGAGTACCTTCTTGCACGTAGGGGAGCCGAAATCCACGGAAAAATCACACCGAAAAGGATGGATTTGAGGGGGGGGGGGGGGGTGTTGGGGGGCGTGCTCTTCCTTTGTTTTGTGAGAGAATAGAGAGAGGGAAAAGAGGAAGCAGGTGGGGCACAGGCTGGGGCTTGTTATTTTTACAGAACGTGTGGCGCCCCAGTCACCGGCGCCACACATGTATGTGTGGCTCCCCCAGCTCCGGCGCTACTTATCCGGGCTGGGACCCACCTTGCCACGCTGGCAGATGTGTGGCGCCCCAGCCGGGGGAGTGGTGCATACATGTGTGGCGCCCCAGCCGGGGGAGTGGTGCATACATGTGTGGCGCCCCCGGCGCGGGAGCCACACAAAAGGGTTAGTTTTCATTTTTTTTGAAAAAAGGGTTATTTTTGGTTGAAGTTTGGCCAAAAGGTTATTTTTGTCAAATTTCACAAGGTTATACTCTTTTTCAGGAAAAAAGGGAGCAGATAACAAGTACGCATTTCGAGGAAGGTTCCTGTAAAGAGACGTGTAGTGCTAGCTGTTACTCGAACAAAAATGCCTATATAAACGAAGCCCCGTGTGCTGGTTCTTCCACAAATAAGTTGCGCGGTACTGGTTGTAGAGCAACACATCTAGTACGGGCCGGAGGAGGAATTGCTTGCAGATCCATCTCCAACTGACTGAAGGTAATCTCCAACTGATTGTTCTGTAAGATTTTCCTACTTATCACATACATCATTCGTGAGATTACGTACGTACCCTGAATCCTAGATTGAAGGCCCTAGCTAATTCAGCACCAGATTTTCAAACCTGGTGCGCTTGCAACGTACTACAGTACGTGATTGTAGCTCCCTCTAAAAAAGAAACTACCCTTTTATGTCTAGGTCTCGTAATCTCGTTTTAAGATTGTAAGTTCCACAAGATTTTAAACATCGCCCATGCAACAAAAATATTACATATATGCATAGAGTTATAGTTTTATCTAAGCTCATGCGAAAATCATTAAAAAAGTCTTGCAACATTTTTAAACATGTCCATGCAACAAAAAAAAAAAGCTATGTACAAAAAAACTGGAATTAGTTTCCACCACACCTTAAGAATTGTCGCGTTGCAAGCACCATGAAAACTCGACGCATCCCTTGTAGCTGCACATATATTTCTTTTTCCAACCGGGCTTCTACCCATTTCCATTAATCTGCACATATATTTCTTGTACTAATAGCTTAGTACTCCTAGCTTGTAACTACTCCCTCCTAAATATAAAATGTTTTATCTTTTCTCAGTTTTCTTATATTTATATGCATCTAAACGTGTTGTAGTGTGTATATTTATTCATTTTAGTCTATATCTAGTTCACCTGGAGATATCTAAGACATCTTGTATTATGGAACCGAAGGTGTACATGGAAGCAAATTAGAGACAATTATGGTAGCAAGCTAGTAGCAATTATGGCAAGCCGTGAAAGCCAAAGAAAACGTGGATAAGATTTGCTCTAGAAAATATGGCCCACGGCACACAGCTACTCACGTGGAAAGATTTGCTCTAGAAAACTCGACGTGTTCCTCCGAGAGCGTGACCGGCTGATCGATCAGTCGACAGCTCTAAAGTTTTTCCTTTAATTTATTGATGAAACAAAAAATGTTTGCGTCTCGTTATCTTGTTTTAAAGGGGACCCATATTGTCTTGCCATTTAGAGAATGCATGCCTGATTTGCATTTGTATCCAACGAGACATTTAAAATAGCATTATTTGACTACATTTCAGATTCTTTCTGTTTGATATTGCAAGTAGGACGTCATGGCGCCAGGGAGAACGATGATGGTGCAGGAGCTCGCTGGCGCTCTGGCTACGCCCGATTTGCCAACCCAGTACGTCGTGCGCTCGCACGACGAGCAGCAGCTTGCCTCGGCCGCCATGGCGCCAGTCCCCGTCATCGACCTCGGCCTCCTTTCCATGGAGAGCAGCGCCGGCGACGAGGCAACGAAGCTCCGGTCAACACTCGAGTGCTGGGGCCTCATCATGGTAAGTAACAATGCTGTCAGCTGCTGCCTGTTAAAGACAGATCAAGCATGCATCCCGTTCATCGCTTCGCACGTATATTGTTTCCTGCAGGTCAGTAATCACGGCGCAGACGCCGCCGTTACGGACGGCATGAGAGCCGCGTTGAAAGAGTTTTTCCATCGGCCGTCCCAAGAGAAACAGAGATCCTCCAACCTGAACGGCGGCGAGCGGTACCACCAGGTCGAGGGGTACGGGAACGACCGGGTGAGCTCGCCCACTAGTAGAAAACGGGGCATTAGTCCTGGTTTCAGAGAACCTTTAGTCTCGGTTTTGCAACCGGGACAAGAAATTCGGGATTAAAGGCCCCCCTTTAATCCCGGTTGCCCACGAACCGTGATTAAAGGGTCTCCATGTGGCCACGGCCGGGTGCCCACCCGGGACTAAAGATTTCTGCTTTTTGTTTTCTATTTATTTATTTTTCCTGATTTAGGGTTTAGGGCATTAGGGGTTTAAGGGTTTGGATTTTGTGTTTTCCATTCAATTCTTTTTATATGGAGATCACGTTGATGTAGAAAAAAAAGTCGTATACATAGAGTTTATACTACATCGAGATCACGTTGATGCATATATACATACACATACAAGTTGCTTTAATAAAATTCTCACATCGAGATCACGTCATTTACATGGAGGCATAATATAATTACTACGGTGATGAAATTCTCCGGTTTCCTTTATGATCCCCAGTTCAAAAATCCCGCCAATTTCTCTTGAATTGCTCTTAGACGCTTCGTTGGTATGAGCTTGTCCCGCATTCGTTCCATCTAGATCAATATGAATATGTGAGTTATGTGTATATATATATGAAATCATCGTAAAATAAATTATGAATGTAACTCAACACAATATATGGTAATAAAAAAATTGTGAATAGTGTTTACGTACTTCAAATGATCTCTTATCTCTATTCCGCTCAGTGACACAATAGCATATGAACTCGCAAACGTAGTATGCACATAAATTAGTCCCTTGTTTCTGCCTCAGACACCACTTTACAAAGAATAGAATTCAATCAAATAATAATCAAGCATGATAATGATATTGAAACTAGAATTAAAGAATTGTGCGGATCTAGATATATAGTACTACTTACCTTGGTGGTATAAAAATCCAGCTCCGGTTTTCACTCCCCTTTAACCTTCTCGGTGAACCGTTTCCAAACCCTGTCCGGCAAAAGAAAATGATTAAAAGAGTTATTAATTACTTGATATCAGAAAATGAACGAAAGAGGTCGATATAGAGCGCTAATGATTGAAATTACCTCTGGAGCATTTCTTGCAAGTTGAGGTACTCGTCCATATCTTTCCTTAACGAGTCCATGACTTCAACAACTCCTTCGTCAACTCTAATGATTAGCAGAATCCAGTGAAATCTGCGCATGTTTATATGTACATGCATACATAACTCATCGATTGCACTAAACATCGAGTAAGCAAAATAAAATGTGTAGAAGACAGTAACACTCACTTGAGTTGTAAGGAAAAAGTATTTCTGTGCAAGTATTTTGTTTCACTAAAAACCAGAGCAAGTTTTGCTCTGTGTCATCGGCATGGTTCCTTACGGTAACTTCATGATTGTAATAAGGGTCAACGAACCCATTGTCAAAGATGGCGTTAATAGCGTACAAAATAATATAATGAGATAATTACAGGCAATGAACGAGCTGAGCTAGAGACTTAATTAAATTGCAGAAATAAATCACTTACAAACAATAGCAACTGACGAGGGCTTTGTCGAGGGCGTCTTGATTGAACAACTGAAAAATTTCAGAAAACGGAATATACATCGCGTCATCCGTGAAGTAATGATCTTTCCTATATGTCACCCAGAAGTGGTCATGCCCGTCCGTTGCGGCTTTCATGTACCACTGATGCAAGTGGCGCAATTGTGTTGTTAGAGACTGGACCGCCTCAGGTCTGACCAGTGACTTCCCGTTGACATATGTTCATGCATACTCATACTCTATGGGGTAACCAGTGTCGCATATGCGACCAGTGTCGTGTTGTACGTCGGGCATCACCTTGAGCGGGGGGATCGACTGATTTGCCTGTTCTCCGAGCTGTGCCACTTGTTTCCCGCTTTTTGTCGTCCGCTCCTGCTCCCTCTTTAGCTTATATGCCGCCTCCTCCTCCTTTCTGTTGACTATATGTTTTTCTAATACAGCGGTCATAGTCATCTTGCAAAGCAGGCGGCTGTGGCGGTCTACTCGATAGATTTTTCAAACATCTCGCAATTTTTTCCGGTGGTATTATCTCCTTTGACGGCTGTTTCGGTGCTAATTGTCTTTTCACATCAGCTCTCACCTCCGCCTCGAGTTCCTCTGGAGACAAGTCGTAACTTCTCTTTGGAAGAGGCTTTAGCAACTCGCGTTCCTCTCGAGTTTCCTTATATGCACTTTTCTTCTGTGTATATGTTGACGGGAAGTTTAGTTTCCGCTTTGTCGAGACGGTGTGGGCGATGGACGACTTAGTAGTGGGCGCAGTCGGCTGACGGGACGGCACGGGCGATGGACTTGGGTCGGGCTCCCAATCGGCGGGGTGGGATGGACTTTGAGGTGGGGGATTGCTACTAGGAGGAGTCGGTGGCCTTGGCGCCAAGTTTGGAAACACGATGTTTTTCTTGTTCCATAGAACAATACCACGCCTGACTTCTCCCAGTGTCTTCTCCTCGTCACCTCCACGAATGTCAAGCTCTAGTGTCTCAAATCCCGGCATAATTTGATCCACCCCGACACAAGCATAGCCAGCTGGAATCCCACCGAGATGGAAGGTTGCTTCAGATGGATTTGGTAAAGCATAGCCGACCGCCACCTTGAAGGATATGTTCTTCATTAACATATGTAGCTCACAGTCTGTCTTCTCCATGATATCATCCACGGGGTAGTGAGCCGCTGGCGCTTCGAATTCAGAATTTTCTAGGTGCGTGGAACCCACGCTGCTTTTCCGCTGATCAGATGGGACGGCTTCGACTTCAGGACCTTCTAGCTGCTGTTGAGATGCCCTTTGCTGACTAATTGAGTCATGCGTTCCAATTCCGATAACCGGTCTAACACCTGCTTCTTCTTTCTATGACGGCTTCTATAAGTTTCAACGTCCTCTGAAAACCCTTGCTTCCACGAAACACCGGGTCCATAGCCTCGTACTCGTCCAACTTTTTCAGGATTCCCGAGGGCGAATGTCAACTCGTCGTTCTCTCTGTCGGGCACGTACTCTCCCTTTCGAACTTTTTCTATTGCGGCCACAAGATCTTTGGTTACTTGTTCAATTTTTTCCGTCCATTTTCCCTTTGCAACAATCTTCCCTGTCTGTGGGTCCAACCCTGCCCCATGCGCGAACAACCACAACTTGGACCTCTCGGGCCAGTCTGCTGTCTGTGGAATGATCCCTCGATCAAGCAGTTTTGCTTCAAAGGCTTCCCACTTAGGCACGGCAGTCTTGTAGCCACCTGTGTCCAACGTATGGTGATATGTCTTCTTCGCAGCATTTGCCTTATTTATTTCCGATCGGGCCACAGCGGCCTCCGATTTTCTTAACTTCACAAATGCGGGCCAGTCATTTTGTAACTTCTCTAGTGGTCCAGTGAATTCTGGATCTTGTTCCTCCGCCGCTACATAATTTTTCCATAAATTTTTCTTCCAGGTCTGGAATTGTGTGGCCATCTTCTTCAAAGTCCACTGTTTGACTTTGTCCTTCTTGTCCTCTGAGAGACCTGGCGGTAGGTTGACATGTGTCAAGAGCGTGTCCCAAAGCAAAAAAATTCTTCTATCATCGACATAACTAGCTGCCTTGTTATCGTCCTTCGGCTTATGCCATTCTTCAAGGATGATCGGGACCAAGTCCCTAACAAGAACTCCGCATTGATTTATAAATTTACGGCGGCTCTCTCTTGGTTCCAGCGGATCGCCATTATCACCAACTTTGTCGATCGATATCCTTGCACCATCGGCCAACCTTCTGGTCGGGCCTCGTTTCGTCTTTTTAGCAGCTGATGATTTGCTCGATCCGGAGGGCTAAAAGAAAAAATGATAGGTTAATAACTGCAATACAACTCAATTAATGCATCTAGTGATCGATCAACAGAGGCTTAATATACCTCGCCAGAGTTTGTTAAAGGCATTTCCTCCTCTCTGCAAATTTCTTCTTGCTGAACTCCCTCACCGGACTTGGTCAAAAATTGTGAGCCGTAATCGTCTCCAATTACCCCATCTTCTTCATCGGCATCTTCTTCACCCGGGTTTGCACGTCCATATATAATCGGATACATTCGGTCTTCACACTCCTCGTCTCTGCCGGGGGAGTCCATAGCTCAATGTCCCTGCAATCAATTATATATGCAATCAATTTTGGTCACATGTCACCTAAATATGCAAAGTGTTTCTATAAATTTTGGGAAAAAACTTGCAAAGTGTCATTTTGAATAATCAAACAAAATGGGCAGCATAATTGTTAAAGTGTCATTTAACAATTTTCATACACAAATTTTAAACAATGCTAACATTGCTAACATTACTAATACATCTCCCATGCATGAACCTCTCAAACTAATTTCGACCGGGTCCTGAGCCGCGGGGTGCTAAGCGGCCAGCGCTGCGCATCCAAAGACAAGGAACCCTCACAGGGTCATTGCTCACGTGATAAGGATCCCTCTGAAGAAACGACCAGCTATTGCTATACTGCCTATCCAACAAATACATGTAGCGACGGACGTGCTCGTCGACAACATACATGAATTTACGTTCTCATTCAAAACATGTATATTTGAATGACATAAATAGTGATTTATCTTACACATATACACATTATCATCTAAATTAGCAACACTTCGTGAAAAAGAGCTATGGGAAAAATATCCATGAACAACAAAAACAATTGCTCTTCGTATCATTGTACATGAACATCCAAAAGTATTTGGGAAGGAAAACTTGGTCATGATAATTGTTCCAAATGGTTATGTGACCTGCAAATTTGGAAATGCACATTCAACACATAATACTAAATTGCATGATCTAGCTTGAACCAATGTAAATTTTGAGAAATATATACTCCATCCCAACTTTATAGTGACCTTCAATTTCTATCTATATGCATCAATGTTAACTATTGTTTGTTATGACATATCAAATCTTGAAGTCAATATAATGTTTGGTAGATAACAGAGCAAACCTTCAAGCAACACACATATTAAAATAGGATAAAGGAGATATTACTCTTATCAAAATAGGAGAAAATAAATATTACAATTGATGGACATGGGAATAAAACTGAATCAAAAATATCCTGTGATGTTACCTGAATGGGAGTATGACTTGATATGTACGCTTGTGCAAGATGAAATTTTTATGTCCCGCAGAAATCATTCAACTGCATCTTCCTTCTTAATTCCTGTCTAACAAAAAAGGTAAAAGTGGTCTCCTTTCATATAGCATATGGATAATTATTTAATTGGACTTCAATATAAATGTTACTATCTAAGAATAGGCCAGTTCAAGCCAGCTGTAAAAAAAGTATTAGCATAAATGAGTGATACAAAAATGAATTAACACATATTATACAACAATACGATTGTTAGAGAAATATCCTTGAAAGATAATCTTGACTCTCACTATAACCTTAAACTATGAAGTGACATTCATTGCTAAAATCTTTCGCTAGTTTTTTACCATATAACCAAATCTAGGCAGGAAAGCCTTGTCTTGAAATAACTGCACTTAAGATAATTATATCTGCTAATTACTTGCATGGTGGCACCTTCAGAACATTGCCTTTGACCTGTTTATGCAAAAAAGCTTGTTTATCTGAAGAACGTATCATTTAGGAAAATCATCTTAAAAGCATATATATAGAAGCAGCACACCCGATTCACACCACACCATAAACTGAATGAACCATTAACTTTTACACTAAAATAATAGGACTAAAAATCGAAAAATGATTATTTTATGATACTTAGAGCAAGTTATTATCTTTCAAAAAGGCCCATGGAAAAGAAGCGAGGTAAAACTGGGAAAGACGTAATTCAAACTACAGAACAATATCGGTCCAGCTAAAAACTTATATTTGATGCAATCAAATGTCGTGTAAGAAGATATATATAACCGGAACAAATAAACGATCAAATACAACGCATCTGCTAGCTATAAATCCACGCGGAGAGAGAGAATTAGAAAATAGTTAATAGTTAAACTGTAGCCGAGAAAAAGATTCATTTAACTAAACTTAGGAACAGTAGCTCCATAATTTAATAGTTTTACTAATTATTCACTTCACTTTATTCCTCATACATTATGGCATTGTTGATGCATAACGTAACTTAGGTTTTTTGACAGGTCAAAGAATAGACAGTAAAACAGGATAAGGCTGATCGGACTCACATCATTTTCCTACGCATAAATAAAAACATCAACATTGGTGTTCTTTTTGAATACTCAATCCTATGGTTGTCCATGTCCAAAGCAAGGCGTCCTGGATGATGAAAGCCATGCAATTTGAAGGAATATATCCCGGAAATAGGAGAGTAGCCAATGTTGTTGTTTCCTGATTATTTTGCGGAGATCCTCAGTGCACATCCATGTGTAGAAGTAGCTCCCTGAGTAGGAATGGCCACATTGGCACCAGCCTAGATGAAGGGATTTATCATCCTGAGGTGCGGAATCCACTGAAACAACAAATGGTGAGATCTGAAATATATTTATTTTTTGAAACGGGGGATCTGAAATATTTTCAAACTAATAGATTCAACAATAATTAGATCAGAACAAAAATAAATCCTGTTACCAAGAGCTATATGTGTCTGCACTACCACAAAAATATCATAAGAAAGCTCCACCTCATGGCCGTCACCAAAAGCTGTTGCTCCATCTTGCTAGTGCAGGAAGAGGTCGGCAGCAGGGCTAGGGCATAGGAAAGCACCTCTATCCAGAACTTACACTACCGGAAAATCTGTCTTTCCCGTGAGGGCAGGTGTTTGCTGTGCGTCAAAAGTTGCGGAACACGGCAAAGAAAGACTTTGCCGAGTTCACTCAGCAAAACTCTCGGCAAAGAAAAAACACACGGCAAAGGCACGGTAAAACACACGGCAAAGACAACCACACGGCAAAGATTACAAAAAACACACGGCAAAGATTGGCACACGACAAAGATTCCAAAAAACACACGGCAAAAATTGGCACACGGCAAAGAAAATGGAGCCAAACGGAAGAACGAACGGCGCAGCCACGGCAGCTCTTTGCCGTGTGTTTGCACACGGCAAAGATTAAGACTGAATTTAATTTGTTTTAAGTGTCCAAAATGACATAGGTGGCATAGTTTCTGATAATGTTCCCATATTTGATACATAGTTGTATGTTGGTATGGCAAACAATATTGTAGAACTGAGTTTTTTCAAATTATTTTTATAAATATCATTTTTCATTTTTTAAGTGTCAAAAATGATATTTTTTGCGAAGCAAGTAAAAAAATATTGTGCAAAATGGCACCAATTCAATTCTCACACAAAGTAGATCATATTTTATGGATAATCCAGAAATATGAGGATTTTTTTCTATTTCTACCTAATTTCGCCTATTTAAACGACTTTATGCCGATTTTTGAAAAGTAATTCAAATTTGAACTATAAATGTGTGATAGTTTGCTCTGAAAATTTTACAAAATTCATTTTAAGATAGACAATTAGTGGTTATATCATAGAACCGTCGATAGGTTTGAAAAATTCTACCCCTTTTAATGAATAGACACGGCGGCCATTTTGACTGTTTTTCAAACAAATAAAAGAAAGTGAAAATATACTCAAAAAAGGAAATCCTTTGGCATGGAGTCCTTTTATGTGTATTAGTTGATAGAAAAAAAATGATAAACTGGAGTTTTGACAAAAATTTCAAAAAAAAACTTCACAAAAAGATAAATTATCTACAAACATGTATAAGTTTCGTGTCAAATTACCAATATATGACCAATGTTGTGGCATAGTTTGTGATAATGTTCTCATATTTGACACATAGTTGTATCTTGATATGGCAAACAATATTGCAAAACTGAGTTTTTTCAAATTATTTTTATAAATATCATTTTTCAGTTTTTAAGTGTCAAAAATGATATTTTTTGTGAAGCAAGTAAAAAAAAATATCGTGCAAAATGGAACCAATTCAATTCTCACACAAAGTAGATAATATTTTATGGATAATCCAGAAATATTAGGATTTTTTTCGGTTTCTACCTAATTTCGCCTATTTAAACGACTTTATGTCGATTTTTCGAAAGTAATTCAAATTTAAACTACAAGTTTGTGATAGTTTGCTCTGAAATTTTTACAAAAATCATTTTAAGATAGACAATTAGTGGTTATATCATAGAACCGTTGATAGTTTTGACAAATTGTCCCAAAAAATTGAAAAGAAAAAGAAAAGACAAAAAAAAACTTTGCCGTGCGTAGCGCACGGCAAAGAAACTCTGCGTTCTGATTGGCTAGGATCAGTTTCACACGGATCGCGCACTGAATTGTTGGATGATTGATCAGGCTGATCCAACGGCTCCAAGACTCTAACACGCCATCCGTGGTCGCAACTGCTGGCTAGGAAACAAAGAAACATTGCCGTGTGTCGTCGCTCGCTGTGGAAGCTGCCAAATACATTCAGTCGCTGTCCTGGTCGCAACTGCTGGCTGCTCTCTCTCCTCCATCGCCTTCCTCCCCGGCCGCCACTAGACCTCCACCTCGGCGTCAACTTCTGGCAGACGGTGAACGTCACCACGCTCGACAAGGCGCAGATGGCCGAGGTCGTCGCCGTCGTCCCCGACGACGTCTCCGCCGTGCAGGTCTGCCTCGTCGACACCGGCTCCGGCACGCCGTTCGTGTCCGGGCTGGACCTGAGCCGCTCCTGGGCACGCTGTACCCGCACATGAACGCCACGCAGGCGCTGGTCCTCGTCGACCGGAGCAACTTCGGCGTCAGCGGCCTCGCGCTGGTCAGGTACACGTACGACCCGTAAGACCGCGTGTGGATCCCGCGGAGCGACCCTGAGGCGTGGACGGAGATCTCGACGACGGACAAGGTGCAGTACATGGCCAACCTCACCCTCTACGCGCCGTCCGCCATGATGCAGACCGCCGTCACGCCGCGCAGCAACGGCTCCATCGAGCTCGCGGGACCGCGTCGCGACGACGGCGGCGACATTGACCGCCCCAGCGGGAGCTTCGGGAGGAAGCAACACCAGATGACGGCGGCGCATCAAGCGCGACGAAGGCGGCGCCCTCGACCTGGACATCCTCTCCCTCTCGTCACCGTCGATCTGATGGTGCGCACCCGCTGTGGTTCCGGCCGCCGAACTCCGCGCCCACCTCGTCGCCGAGCTCCGCGCCCACCTCGTCGCCGACCTCTGCCCCCACCTCGCCACGGCACGGTCGAGGAGGCGTCCGACGGCGGCGCCCAGCCCCGCGAGCACACAGCACCATCGGCGGCGGTGATTTTTTTTAATCCTATTTTACATGTTTGTCGGGTGGAGCAAAAAGCGCACGGCAAAGATGGTTGGCGTGTACCGGTGAAAAACACACGGCAAACTGACAGCAACGGTGCCGTCAGCTATGCTACCGTCAACCTGCTTTACTTTGCTGTGTGGTGGAAAAAACACACGACAAATGTTTTGCCGTGTATTTTTCGAAAAACACGGCAAAGAGTCTTTGCCGACGTGAGCTGTGCCGTGTGGCCTTTGCCGTGCTGTTTCGCACGGCAAAGGCTTTGCCGGGTTGGTTTAGATGCACGGCAAAGAATGGATTTCCGGTAGTGTTAGAGGCAACCATAGGGAAACCAACTCGACTAAATCGCACAAAACACTGGTCCTTATCCACGATTAATGATTTACCTCGTAGTCGGCCATGACCAAACTGGATGTCTATAAGGGGATGATAGCAATTGCTATGATTTGTCATTTGTTTGCTTTATTTACTATGCTTGGTTGTCTGCCATAGTCCATAGCATGTTCTTCGATTCAGCTGGTAGCTGGATGATATTTAGATGCTTCCAGCATATAGAAATCAGTACACTATTTTTTCTAATAATTCGTGTGCACATCCCATGAACGTTTTAGTAACTCGTCAAATGACTAATATACATGGACTGAAAACTGAATCACGTCAAATTCTTGGTCCTCAAATAACTAATCATCCGTGGGCAAGACCAGGAATATCTCAGTCTATTTTCTCTACTGGCTCAGATCTTAGACAAATTGATGATGTAAAATATGGTATAAAGGAAAGATACCCTGAAATAACTATTCAACATCAGCTTTATCGGCTGTCCGTGATTGCCCAAAACGTGCATGATGACAATTTTATTGGTTGAAGTAATAGAAATCTGTGGAAGAACTCAGGATCAGTCCAGACCAATATACTTACACATGCAATGCACTGGCCACAAATCTGGCTTTCATTACGGACGTTGGGCAGAAATCTGGCTTACAAAAGTGCGGATCTAACATCAACGTTTTGGACAGGAATTAGAGATAAACTATATGAGGGAAAATATCTATAGGAGAACGTTTCAAGATAATGAGTTACTCGCCTGATGAGTACACGCAGGGGCGGCCGGCGACAAAATCGATCAGTTTCAATAAGCTGAACAGCTGCGCCACCCGTCCGCCCATAGTTCTCCGGCTTGGCAACCTCGTCGTCGTCGACGGCCGTTCAGTCTCCAACAAACAGTTGTCTGTACACCTCATCGTCCGCTGCATCGGCATCGTTGTGCAAACTCATCTGCTGGACTAAAAAACACAGATGCTGGCCGGGTTAACAGCGTGGTCACTGGCCCGAACTTGGAAGGTGATATGATTCAAGAATTCTAAGATTGGAGACGAACGGGATTAGAGGGATTCAGATAGGCTGGATTGGAACATACCTTATTTTGTAGATTGATTCTAGCGTGGATGGAACAATGAACACTGAAGTCGAGGACGGCAGGAATTAGATGCGGTGAGCCGGAGGAAGAGAATCGCAGAGACGCGGGACGCTCGATGAAACGCCGGTCGCGAGGGGCGGCGAAGCGAAGGAAACTATCGGGAGACTGGAGGATTTCAGTTCCGCACCATGCGGGCTTGGAAGGATTCACGCAAGAGTCTTTTTTTTTGCGTTGGGCAAGAGAGAGTCCATTTTTTTTTAAGGCGCAAGAGAGAGTCCATTGAGTTTGCAGGCGTGCGGGCGAGTAGATGACATTCATCTAACGGTTGTGGATAGATAATAAATAAGATCGGACGGATGATTACGTGGTTTTCGCAAGGATTAACGTGAGAGCTCGTATGGGACCTCCAATTAGTACATAATAATAACTAGACAACTTGGCGCGGCGACACGCCGCACCATTTCCGTAAAATCATCTAGTGTGGTTAAATATTATCAACTGGACATTATCGACGTGGAGGTCGGGAAACTCACGTCGAAATTACAATGGAGAAATAATGTTTGGAAAATGCGGCAACAAATTAAGAAAAAAAGGATACATCTAACAAAAAAATCATTATTTTAAGGGTGTTCGTAATTTTACACCCGGGCCAAAAAATTAAGCTGATAATATTATATATGTATTAAGATATGCAATACAAAAATGGAACTAAAAAGGAACCAAATTATAAAGGCAATGTTAACACATAAGAGGCAGCATGGTGGCACCAGCTTCAGCAATTTCCATGCGGTATTAATTCCAAATCACCTGAAAATTAATGACGAACATGAGATTCTTATGACAGAAATTACCAAGTGATTCCACATTTGTCATCTGTTCATAATCTGAAGAGATCAAATATCGGTAAATTTCTTTAAAACCCCGATACCAAGATTAATTATTGCAATGAAAACTAAAATAAGAAGACACTTATGGCACAACATAGCATACAGAGTCCCACAGTCCAAACATCATGATGTTTTTATGAATGATTTTGGTAATATAGAGTATGTAATTATACTTGCTAGGCATCTATGAAATTACAACAGTTTGACTGGCTAGCATCGACCATAGTATCCAGACAGAGAAGAAACAATCTAGCAGAATTCTGTTTGGAAGGCAACTTTTGAAAAGAAAGTGAATCCGTAGCAATTCATCATATTACAAACTACCGCCAAACACAATATTACAATGCAGACTGGAATAGGCGATCAATTAGTAAGTTACTTATGCTAATGTACCTATTACGAAAGCACTTAATAAAAGACTATGTCCCTATTAATATTTCAGTACACCCAGTTCTGAAAGCAAAGAGAACTAAAATAACATTTTTAGGAGCTCGTAGCTGAGATACACTTCGCTGCAGTTTAATAATCCAAATTAGAGATTTTTATAAATGACAATAGGCAAATATAAACTACAGAGAGAAACATGAGAATTTTTTTAAAATAATATTTTTTTAAGTACTAATTTCGGACAATAGCACGCGCGGTGGTGGGGAAATTTGAAAAATAGAGCGGCTTCGGCCCGGAGCAGGCCGAAAGACAGCTTTTGGCTGCGGCAGAGCCGAAAGTCTGCTGTCGGTGCGCTAGGCGACGAGGGCTGCATGCTCTGCACGCGCGGCAGGCCGGGGCCCGCGTCTTTCGGCACGGAGCGAGCCGAAACGTGCTTTCGGCCTGGAGGGAGCCGAAACGAGGCAGATACCAGCCGCTCGACGTGCCTTCTTTCTTCTCTTCTTCCCTGGCTCACTTTCCTCTTCCTCCTCTTCGTGTTCTTCCTCCCTCCACCAAAATAGCACCAAATCCAGCCCAAAAAATTGTGCTGCCACTGATTTGATCGGTAAAAAAGAGAGAGGAGGGACGGGGCATCCAGGATCTGTGGATGGGATAGGTTTTTTTGGACTCGTTTTGAGGTGTGGAGGTGGAGGATTGAGAGCAATGGTGGTCAACAATGGTGCCTAGTGATGGTGCGAGCTGGTGTTTGAGAAGCTGGTGTTGTGGTGGAGCGGTGGTGGCGGTAGATTGAATCCGGAGAGCGGGGCTGACCGGATCCACACGCGTCAAGGGTAAACTCTTATTAGTCACTAGATAATTCGTGTTAAGTGTAATAATACTTTATGAGTGGACGGGTGCAGTCCAGGATTTTGTTGGTGGTTGTGTTAGTAGTAGTGTAGACAATTTTAGTCACTGGATTCGTTAGTATTACTGTCGGAATAATTTATTTGGTGGATGCGTTAGTATTATAGTAGTATTATTTTGTTGATTAATGCAGTGTAGAAATTTTGCGATCAGTTAGAATAAATATTATTCATTGGGCGTGATATTTTTCAGTGATCGGCATCTGATGATGTGATAAATTTGTTTAGGTCGGTGTAACCGAGTCAGGTGTTGATTTGAGTGAATTTGGGAATATGTTGATTCACCTTACAGACCCAGTGAATTTGAGAATAGCTGCCATTCAGCAGTATTTCACGATAAATTTCGGGTTTGATCCTAATATCTGGGCTGTTAAGATTCAGTCTGTATGGAGCAAATCCTGTACAAATATTTTTCGGGAGTTGTTACCGCTTGATCGGACAAGTCAGTGGACATCTTGGCTAGCATCATGCAAACGCCGAGGTACACAACCTGAAATCCTGCTGGTATTTTATCTGATACAGAACAATTTGGAACACGGTGGCGGGGGTCCTGAGCATGGAGAGAGTAGTCAGTGTACTGGATCAGATGTTGATTTGTTTGGCTCCATGGAAATATTTCTGATAATTATGAACCGGCACTTAGTAGTCAGTCGGCAGGACCAGCGCATGTAGGGGAGGCAGATGGGGATGAGTACGCAGGAACATTGCAGCAACAGATGTTGGACGAAGATGAGGATGGCCTTGCAGAAGATCTTGATTCTGATAATGAAAATGATGCTCATGATCAAGATGATGAAGAGGATGTTGACGATGTGCCTATTCCTGACTCTTGGAATGAGGACAAGTCGAACATGACAGTCATGCAAGACGGAAACTCTTCGTCATGGGAGTATCACATGAATAATATTCAAGTCGGTGCTCAGTACAGCACAAAGCAGCAGCTTAGGGAAGCCGTGATTAAGTGGGCTTTGTCCACGCAAAGGGTTTTCCGCACTGAAGTCTCGAACAATAAATATTTGACTATGAGTTGTGTTGATATTAACTGTCCAGGAAGGGTGCATGGTCACTTACCGAAGTATGACGTGATGTGGGTGGTTTCAGGCTTCGAGCCGCACACTTGTGAAATATCGAGTACATTGAGTGACCATCCAAACCTGACTTCAACTCTCATTGCACGCCTCTTGTATGATGAGATAGTGCGGACAAAAGACATGGTGGCGAGAAACATCATCTCGACAGTTAAGGCTAGATGGAAAACAACCATTAAGTATGGGAAGGCATGGAGAGCAAAGCAGAAGGCTCTGGAGGAGGTTTGGGACATTTTATGATGCATATGATAATGTTGTCCATCAAATTACCACATTGAGCGAGAGGAATCCTGGCACCCATGTATCTTTGCAAATATTTAAGATTCCCGAGGAGCCAAACTATTCTGTATTTTGCAGGATGTTCTTCTCGTTCGCAATATGCATCGAATCTTTCAACATTGTCGTCCAGTGCTCTGCATCGATGGCACATTTCTCACAGGCAAGTACAAGGGACAGATACTGACCGCCATTGGTGTGGATGGTAACCAACAGATCGTTCCTATTGCCTTTGCCTTCGTAGAGGGTGAGAATTATGAGAGCTGGTTATTCTTTCTGAGGGAATTAAAAAAGGGGGTCGTGCAGGATCGGCCAAACGTGTGCATACTTCATGACAGACATCCAGGTATGTTGAAGGCAATCAAGGCACTACAGCAGCCTGCTGGGGACGAACCTGAACCATGGACTGACTGCAGAGCCGATGGTGTATGCGTCATCTCGCTGCAAATTTTTACTCATGTTTTAAGAGTAAGCGGCTGATGAATCTGTTCAAAAGACTCTGCAATATGAATCAGGAAAGGAAGTACAATTTTCTGTGGGAAATACTCACTGAATTCACGAACAAACAAGTGAAGGAAAGAAGAGCTGCACAGGCAACAGCGATCGCTGCGCAGGTGAGAGCTGCACAGGCTTCGCAGGCGTCTGCATCACAAACAGACGAAGGGGATCCTGTTGGATTGTGTGACTTGCCTGGAATTGACCCACCGGGAACGAAGAGAAAGAAAGGAAACCGAATACGGAATTTTGTAGAGTGGATAGAAAAAGAGCCTCCCGTGAAATGGTCTTTGTTGCACGATACAAATGGAGCACGATATGGCATCATGACAACCAACCTTGCTGAGGTATATAACTTCGTACTCAGAGGTAACAGGGGTTTGCCACTTACAGCACTTGTGGAGGGATTATGCACGGAACAATGACATATTTCAGAGATAGACGTCAAGAAGCTGTCGAACATATTGAACGTTACCCCAACACACCATATTGCAGGAAGATCAGGTTGTACATGGAGAGAAAGACAAAGAAGGCACGTTTGCATGGCGTCATTAGGATTGGTAACGAAGAAGCCAGGTATGAGGTGCGCTTACCTACTGCGAGATTTGGTGCTGCTAATGAGATGAGAACCCACGAGGTTAAAATTACTGACGAAGCACCGCCATCTTGTGAGTGTACATGCAACAAGCCGAGGCTACTTCACCTCCCTTGCTCTCATGTGTTGGCAGTCTGTGGGCAGATGGGTTTGAACCCGTACTATTTCGTGTCACCGTATTACATGAAGGAGGCAGTGGTGCATACCTGGACCGGGGAGATGGCAGGATATAGAGTTGTCGGTAACTTCAACAAGGTTGATCCTGCAAAGCGAATGTACATTCCTCATCCGGCTCTCAAAAGGACAACTAGAGGGAGACGACAGTCACTGCGCATCCGGAATGATATGGACGAGTCTGAAGCAGGTGGAAGCACTCGACAATGCTTGCTTTGCACTCAGTTCGGCCATAGGGAGAAGAATTGTCCTGATTACGACCAAGGAGCCGGTCCTTCGAACCAACGACGGAGAGCTGTTCCTGCACGCGGTCAAGGCAACAGAGGAAGACGAGGGCGTGCACAACGTGGCTAGCACGTGGTTTTTATTTGTAATATGTAATATGTCGTGAAGACTATGTTTTTATTTGTATGTGTCATCACTATGTTCAAATATGTAATAAATCGTGAAGACTATGTTTTTATTTGTACGTGTCATAACTATGTTCGAATATGTAATAAATCGTGAAGACTATGTTTTTATGTGTCTTGCCGTTAGTTTACTTTGCAATTTATTATGAAGTACTTAATTAATCTATACTATGCAGATGGCTGGACGTGACTTGCTTGACGACACGATTGATGCCAAGCATCGGGCTAGGATTTGGGAGTCTGGTAACAACCACCAGTGTTGCGTACTCGGACTCCAGGAGCTAATTGGGCGCTGCACCCCGCTTGGGTTGATCGGTACGTGAAACCTTATGTTCAATTATAAGCATCACTAGTACGCTAAAAATTGCTGACAGACTCGGGTCTTCTGTATGCAGGCTGGCTTGGTCTGGTCTGTTACCACTTGCTCGTCTAGTTGAGATGAGTCCAGAGCTGTCGGTTGTGATTCAGCCAGAGGCTGACGGACAGGAGGCCCAGCACCTCCACCGTAGTGCTAGTAGTCGTGTCGGCGTGGACAAGTCATTGGTGAGCTGCTTAGTTGATCGGTGGAGGCCCGAGACCCACACGTTCCACTTTCCGTGGGGGGAGATGGCACCTACTCTTCAGGATGTGTCATACTTGTTGGGACTTCCTTTATCGGGCGAGGTGATTGGACCGACGGAGTCTCCAGTCGGTTGGCGTGACGCCATGCAGGCACGGTTCGCAGGCGTGCATCCGGAGAATCCAGAGTTGGTGTACAGTTCTCATGGTGTGAGACAGGCATGGCTGAACAATTTTCAGGTAAACCCATCGTTATTTTTAATGTTTAGTCTTTATCGATCGGTATGTCAATACTAACTGAAATTCTTATTCATTGCAGATTCATAACTTAGGGTACCCTGAGATGGCTTTGAGTCAGCCGCAGATTACTAGAAGTCTGGAGGCCTATCTACTGTGGCTATTTGGCAAGGTGATGTTCACTGAGACTCACCAGGACACAATTACTGCACGCTGGATACCTGTGGCGCACGAGATTGCAGAGGCGCAGAGGGAGGAGGACATTGTGCCCCGGAGTTTCGGGTCTGCACTCTTAGCCGCTACTTACAGAGCGATGTGCAACGCGTGCGTGAAGAGTAACGACATCTTCGCTACTTGGATGTCCACTTTTTCTGCACCTTTGGTCTTGGGAGAGGTTCCCTGTTGGTAGACCTGACGTGAATGCGCACATCCCCTGGGACTACACACTCATGGAGCATAACCTAGCCGAAGCGCCTACGTTTGGCAGCACATGGGCACAGCGAGAGGTAAACATTTACATCATTTAGTTGTGTTCGCTCGACTTACTTTGTTATTTTACGGTCAACTAACTAGTTTGTTTATGTACAGAGAAGATTCAGGGGAGTCCAAGTCAGGAATTGTTATAGAGCATTCACTGAGTGGTTCGATGCGCTTCAGGACCACCAGGTTATATGGGAGCCATACGGGGATGTCGCAAGGCAGAGTAGATTCCCCGGCGGGCTTTCTGACCTGTGCACGAGAGATCGGAGGTACTGGTTGACTACAGCTCGTATTGTGTTCGACGTCTCGGTGGAGCAGATGGCACAACATCGGATCATGAGACAGTTTGGAGGACGGCAGTTGCCGGTGCCTCCTACTCGACCTCAGCTCCCTTCCCACGTGCACAGGTAACTCTTCTAGATGAAACTATTTTTTCTATTTTGTGTACGCATCCAGTTGTTTTTAATTGCTCTACACGTATATATGCTACAGGTTAAGTCGTCAAGGAGACAGACCACTTGCAACTTGGCTACAGAAGCTCCAACCGTACATGGTAGAATGGGCGACTGCGACCGCGATTGAAAATCTATGGCTGGACAATGAGGCGTTTGTGCGTGCTGATTTTGATCAGTACCTCCAGACATACAGACAATCCACTCGCATACGGTTACTTCCGACGCTACAGCCTGATCAGATGCAGCCAGCTAGTGTGATCGACATGTACCCACTACACGGTATTGGGGGGCCGCGGTACTCTGCGGTACGTACTAAATTTATGTGCCTCCATTGCATAATCTATGCCTTCATACAAATTTCTAACATTTTTTCCTTACTAAACAGGCTGAGCAGATAGCAGAGATTCAGCGTGATGTGAGTAGGTACAACCCGCCACCTGAGTGCGTGCCATGGTTCAGACGACTAGAGGACAGCTACGACGTGTGTACAGTGTGCTTACCTGTTCCGGTGTTGCCGATGTTGTGCCACGCCAGCCAGCTCCGCGTCCTCCGCGCCACTCTACACCCACTCCGGATGCACAGGTATCACTTCCGAACAGTACACACATCGACACGACCCGAGACCTCGTTTTACACCTCCTCAGCCTAGGAGCACACGACCTACGTTCGAGGTCGGTTCATCATTTCACCAGCCGGAGCATTTCGAGCCGGATCCTTCTCAGCCAGTTCCTTCCCAGCCGGGTACTTCGTCGTGGGTCATGCCCCCTCATATGATGATGCAGCAGCCTGGTATGCATCAGTGGGGCATGCCACGTGATCAAGGTTTCGGGCAACACCCTAGTATGTACGGTCAACCGTCTTATGCAGAGATGATTTGGAGCGGGGTTGCACCGCCTATGACTCAGCCAATGCTCCATCTCGGTTATTTTTGTTTTATTTTTTCCACATATTACTCTTGTTTACCAACATCACATACTAACATACTATCATCTGTAGGTGGAGGTGGTTCGGCACACAACTCTCCACGATTTGACCAGGAGAATCCGATGTACTGTACGCCACCGCCCGTCACACAGCCTACGCAGGACGAGGACGAGGAGTTGCCGCTGCAAGGTCGTGGGACGCAGCCGCCACAGGATGACGTGGACTTGACAGTGCCTCGTCAATTGAGGTTACCTCACAGGTACGGCAGGACAACTCCCGTCCAGCCCCCTCCTCGTCAGGCTCGGCCACGCAGGGGTCAGTGATATATTTGGGACATATTCGTACTTAGGTGTATGAGACATATCCGTATATCTATTTCTATGTGAGACATATTCATATTTATGTTCGTCTGTACGAGACATATTATAATCTATGTACGAGACATATTATTATCTATGTACGAGACATATTATAATTGATACGAAACATCCCACATTGAATCGATAAATTAATTTAACATACAACTAGAGATCTACGTTACAACTTCACTAGTTCTAAATACTGGATAGAACAAATTAAGGTACAACTTCAAATTACGATACAACACAAGTAAAACAAAGACTCTACCTATCTCCCATCGATGCAGCCTGCACCATCCGCCGTGTTGCCACCCTTGCCCTTTGACGAAGATTCTGCCTTCTTGCCTTTACCCTTGGACGAAGCTTCAGCCTTCTTGCCATTACCCTTGCTCGATGCTTCAGCCTTCTTCTCCTTGCCCTTGCTCAGTGCTTCAACCCTCCTTTCCTTTGACGACGGCATGAAATCGTCGTCATCATCGCTGTCAACTACCCAGACACAGGAACGACCGTACGAATCACGGTCAGCTTCAGTTCGGTAGAACGGACTATTCGTAACTTTCCTGTCAAACTTATCTGCAAGCCTGAGCATTTCTGCACGAATTTGGAGCGGGGTCCTATACGGAAACCCATCGCGGCATAGCTTCGCCCCAAGCAAAGCGAGATGACTCTCAGTGTGCAAATTTTCTTCAATTGGAACTACCCTACCATCTACCTTCAAATTGCTCGAAAGCCTGGCGAGATGCTTGGATGCGGAAATGTGAAACCCGGACACACACTTCTCGCAAGGACCAATACACACCATGCTTGCGCTCAAGTGAGTATCATGCCTACCTTCGACTGGGTTTTATAGAACAACCGGTGGCGGGAAGAAATTGGACAGTGGCGGCATTTGGCGGGAAACGGTGGCGGGACCGATAGCGGGAAATATTTGGGCGGGAAACGGTGGCGGGAACGATAGCGGGAAATATTTGGGCGGGAAACGGTGGCGGGAACGATAGCGGGAAATATTTGGGCGGGAACAAATTGTCTGCTTTCGGCTCGGCCCAGACCGAAAGAGGTTTCGGCTCGGCCCAGGCCGAAAGTGTCACTTTCCCTGACACCACCCATGCAGCTGTCGCCGCTTCCTGGGCCGACAGAGGCCTTTCGGCGCGCCTAAGGCCGAAAGTGAGCTTTCGGCTTGGGTTAGGCCGAAAGTTGAGGGTTTCGGGCCCCCTGGGCCGACCGCGCACTATTTTTCAAATTTCCACTAAGAGCGTGCTATTGTCCGAAATTAGTCTTTAAAATAATATTATTAAAAAAAATCTCGAGAAACATAGTAGTACAAATAATAGTTTGAGCTAAGTCGTAGCATGTAGTTCTGAGCATGCGAGTGAGTTTCTCCTTCCAGCACGTACATTGGATGTATCTATTCGTGTGGCTCCTTAACATGAAAACCGTTTGAGATGATTTCACTTATGCTTTAGGATAGTGCAATTGTATCAGAACATCGCTCGGTACGTGTTAGATTGATTTAACCTGCAAATGAAAACTTATTATAATATGTAAGTTCTCATTCACTTTATTTGAATAACCTTCTTATTTAGACGCAGGTAATAACATGCATCTGGTACAAATAGTAATTGCACGGCAAATGGATTTTGTCCTAACTTTTGTCAGTTACATGAACGTGTATACCTTTTTGCTTTTCTCAAATAATAACTTGTCTACATTAAATAAAAATTTGATAGTGTGCTACCACTTTTCTCAGGGCAGCAGGTACATAAACGTGTTTCTATTTCTCTGCATCAAATAAAAATTTGACAATGTGCTACCACTTTTGTCAGTTCCAGTTATCCATTTGCATGTTTCACAATGTGCATTATATATCAACCGGAGTTGTGGAATCCTTGATTTACTTAAGCGTTCTCTTTTTCGAAATCTATCTCAAATTTCTACGTCGGCAAATACATCTGACCAAGAAGCAGGTCAAAAGTAGTAAAAAACGAAAGCAGAGCAATAGATACTAAATGGCAAAAATAGTACCCAGACTTGTCTAGACATATGATTCTCCTCAGCACCATAATAGTTTGAGCATGTCTGAAAACCTGCAGCACGAAGAAGCACACTACTCTGAAAGCCACAAACATCAAATCTATAGGAGAAATCTAAATAAAGGAACGTAGGGCAGATGAATTGAAAGAAGCATTTAAAGTACTACTACTAATCACTTGTATATAGGTCAAGAACGATTAAAAAAGATAAAGTGTAGAATCAAAATCTGACTTTGGACATGTTGCAAATTATCATCTAAATCACTGTAAAGAACGAAAGCAGAGCAATAGATACTATATGCATTTTTGGGGCTTGAAGTGAAGGTAAGCTTCATATGTGTATTATGGAGCTAGTTATTTATAGTTTTCCCGTTAGCTGAATTTAAGATATGTAACAAATGAAACTTGAACTATTCATTATAATTCTCCCAAAAGCCTATATCGAACTCGAAGTTGACACCATATTTAATAACTGTAATAATCCATCTACTTATTTATTGATATTGGTCAACATTGCCGCAGAAAGATAATGATCATACTTCTGAAGAGTTCAAATTACTCTAAGTTGACACCATCTTTTATAACTGTAATAATCCATCTACTTATTTATTGATATTGGTCAACATTGCCACATAAAGTAACATGTGGCATGTTCCTCACGGACCTTACCTATCGAAAATATAATACCATACTCATGCACCGCAGCTTACCAAGCAAAGGATTGCTTTAATAAAAGAAATGGTGTACATGCAGTATGGTCTAGAAGTTAACCCGAATACCAGTTCAATTGTGGCACCGATGTAGGCATTTTGTGCTGTCAATTCAAACTGAAGTTCTCCAAACTGACAAAATAAGCGAGATGACAATTAAACTATGTGCACAGCTCGCCTGAAGGTGAATAGGTGATCAAATTGTAAAGAGCCAAATTTACCTTCGTCTTTATTTTTTCTTTCATAGCCTGAACTTCAGCCTGAATCACTGGGCGTTTCGATAGAAGCTTACCGATCTTGATCATTGTTTCAGCAATCTACAGAAAAACAGTAAGAGATACATGTGTGGCTTCAGTCTGTCAACCTTCTGAAAAAGAAGCAAAAACAGATAGTTTAGCGATGAGGAAGAGCATGAAGCCATGCTGATGCATGATGACACATTGAACTGAGAGTTTTCTTCTGTCCCAACAGGTCAGATTCCTGTCACTAATTGACCACATTGAGATGTCTTTACTCTGATGCCACTAATCCTACATAAATGTTTGCACAGAACTCATGTTTGTGACATAACCAAATCGTAATCAAGTACTAAGACGTGTACCTAAACTAATTTCTGAAGAATAAGATGGCTACATGTGAGATAACCAAATCTTGATCAAGGACTAAGCAGATGTACCTAATGTAATCTTTCTTGACAGTACTGTCCCATGGTCTGAAATCATGAATAGAGGTTAAGTGAGTGGCTAACCTTCTTGAACTCTCCATTGCCGTACTGTCCCATAGTCTGAAACCTCTTTCCAGCTGATGCCGACCGCTTGCCAAATTCTATGCTGTGTAAGGAAAACAGCAATGACACAACCTTCAATCAAGATACCATTGTTTGTTTGCTCGGGAGGCAGTGTGGGAAAGAAGTTGGCGACCTGTTGCTGGAGCGAAGCAGCTGCCGTCAATGGCGCTGTACTTGACGGCCGGTGAGCACGGACACGGCCACACAGAGCACGGGGAAGGACGGGAGAGGGTCCATCCGGACCCGGAGCTCAGCACGAACTCAATGGAGGGCTCGGCGAGGTCGGGGGCGGGCGGTAGGCGGCGAATCGAGCGGCAGCGACCGGCGGCCAGAGCCGGGAAAGACGGCGGTTTGGCGGCGATTCCGGGCGTCCCGGCACGCGATACTCGGCGAGGAGGTAGAGGAGAATGTGGTGGATCTCCCTGTGGGCTAGGATTTTTCGGGGAAGGAGCGGAACGGCGGCGTCGCGCGTCGGCGGCGACCTCGGGCACGCAGCTGTGCGTCCGCCTGGAGGTTGGACACGAAAGTTTCTCTTTGCGGAAAAGTCCCTGGGTTTGCCGAAATTACAAATAAGTCAATCCGATGTTTGTTATATGGACGGCGGGTTAGTTTCTTCATTTGTGAGGGGGTTTTTTGCAGTGCGCGGCGGGTGACCGGCTGGAACCGGGGTGATCGGGAGATGACTGGGCGACTTGGCGGCCTGTGATTGGACAAAAATCGGCCGTGAGCAGTGCGCGGCGCTGGGGCTGTCGTGGACGTTTCCTGGCCGTCGGATCGCTCGGATCGGACGGCCGAGAATAGCGGGCGACGTGGAACGCTGGATTGGGTGTGGATCTTTCCAGCTTTTATATATAGATCTAATCTAATCTATAATAATATAAGATGCTTTTTAATATGAATTTTAAAAATGCTTTTAATATAATTTAAATGTCTGTTTTCTTTTATATACTTTGATTTACATGCTTTTTCAATTGTTTTTTTTCTAGTTTCTTTTTCTTTTTTGGTTTTCTTTTATATACTTTGATTTACATGCTTATTAGTACACATCACCAACAGGTTTCAGAACACTGTTACATTATTACATAAATAGACTAGGGGTAATAGCGCCCACGCCACCCCTGCGGCGTACGCATCCTCGTCGGGATCGGGGACGTCGGACCACGCGCGCTCGTACGCCCTCCGCACTGGATCCGGCACCGGAGCAGGAGGCCGGTAGCTGGGCATTCCTCTCGACGCCGGGCTCGTGGGCATACGGCGGGATAGGCTCCCGCGGTAGCGCCCAAGCGCGCTCTGCCGAGCACGCTCGACCTCGTCCAGAAGGCGTTGCGGCGGGCGTGGCAGATCCATCTCGTGGAGACGATGCGTTCGTGGTTAGGAATAGTGGATTAGGGTTTACCCCGTCAGCGACAATACATATAGACCTCCAGGGCAGCGCTGGGGGAGGACATGTGACTGACACGAGTCGTGACCGCAAAGCCCACATTTAGTCCCGGTTGGTGTTCCCAACCGGGACTAAAAAAGCACACGGATCGTGTGTTTCTTTCAAACGCTTGTGAACCGTTGGATCTGGGGTGTGTTTCTTTTGAGGGCTTGTGAACTGTTGGATCAGCACTATCACGACCATTTCGTGAGCCACACGACGCTATATATAGCCCACCTCTCGGACATGTTCGGCACTCAGTGTGTACTCATTGTAGTTCATTTGGTATACAGAGCGTTCGGATTCCCTGCATGCATCCGACGGTGCATTTGATATGCGGGCACTCACGAGCCACCGTCGGGCTGTATGCAGGGGAAACCGTGTGTTTTGTTCCAACTTTTTCGAGCGCTTGTAAGACGTTGGAGTTTTTAGAACAAAAAATCAGAGTTTTTCTTCTGAGTTTTCATAACACAATTACATAAAAGGTTTAATACATTATTACACATCATCAACAACATCCCTATCTAGTGTTGTGGTATAAACTTTTTCTTCGTGTGTGTCCCTTTCTTCTGATTGCGCCGTAAACATGGACAATCTTCATCATTTAACACGATACTTGGGTCAGTGTTCACTGCGAAGGGCAGAATTTCATCAAACTTATTGTAATCTTCTGACATGTGTGTATTGTCCTCCACTCCCATGATGTTTCTTTTCCCTGAAAGAACTATGTGGCGCTTTGTCTCATGGTATGATGTATTCGTTTCTTATGATCTTTTCTTTTTTTCGGTCTGCTAGACATGTCCTTCACATAGAAAACCTGAGCCACGTGATTGGCTAGGACGAATGGTTCGGTCTGGTACCCAAGATTCTTGAGATCCAATGTTGTCATTCCGTACTGTGGGTCTACCTTTACCCCGCCTGTCAGGTTGAACCATTTGCACCGAAACAAAGGGACCTTAAAATCAGATCCATAGTCAAGTTCCCATATATCCTCTATGTAACCATAATATGTGTCATTTTGCCCATTGTTGTTTGTTGCATCAAAGCGGACACCACTGTTTTGGTTGGTGCTCTTTTTTATTTTGGGCGGCCGTGTAAAATGTATTCCCATTTATCTCATACCCTTGAAAAGTCAATATAGTCAAAGATGGTGACTTGGCCAACAGGTATAGCTGTTCTCCAACAGTGCTGTCAGTAATGAGACGTGTTTGCAACCAACCGCCGAAAGTCTTCACGTGTTCTCCATCAATCCAATCTTCAGGTTGCTCCGGGTATTTCGAGCATAAAATATTCGTGTGTTCCTCGATATACGGAGCCACCAAGCTGGAATTATGTAGAACTGTGTAGTGGGCTTGAGTGAAAGAATGCACGTTCCTACATATTATTGCTTTCTTTCCTAGCGTGTCTTTTCCACACAGTCTCCCCTCTTTGTCAAATATATACTTTCAGTCTCACCTAAACAGTGCGTGCATGCATTGTATCCCTTGTTTGACTGTCCTGAAATATTACTAAGAGCAGGCCAATCATTGATGGTTACGAACAACAACGCTCGTAGGTCAAATTCCTTTTGTTCGTGCTCATCCCACACATGTACACCTTCTTCCCGCCACAACTGTAAAAGTTCTTCAACCAATGGCCTCAGGTACACATCAATGTCATTGTCGGGTTGCTTTGGACCATGGATAAGCACTGGCATCATAATGAACTTCCGCTTTATGCACAACCAAGGAGGAAGTTATAGATACGTAGAGTCACAGGCCAGGTGCTATGACTGGAGCTCTGCTCCCCGAAAGGATTAAAACCATCTGTACTTAGACCAATTCTTAAGTTCCTTGCGTCATCTGAAAATGTCGGGAACTCTCTGTCGATTTTTCTTCACTGCGACCCATCAGCGGGGTGTCTCAGCATCACGTCTTTCTGACGGTCTTCTTTGTGCCATCGCAACAACTTGGCATGCTCTTTGTTTTGGAAAAAAAACGTTTCAACTGTGGTATTATAGGAGCATACCACATCACCTTGGCAGGAACCCTCTTCCTGGTGCGCGGCTCGCCCTCAACATCACCAGGATCATCTCGCCTGAACTTATACCGCAATACACCGCATATCGGGCATGCATTCAAATTATCGTACTCCTCGCCGCGGTAGAGGATACAGTCATTGATGCATGCATGTATCTTCTGCACCTCTAATCCTAGAGGGCAGACAACCTTCTTTGTTTCGTACGTACTGGGGGGCAATACGTACGTTATCCCTTGGAAGCATCTTTTTAAATATTCAGCAACTTTTCAAATCCCTTGTCAGATGTACCATTCTCTGCCTTCCATTGCAGCAATTCCAGTGTGGTACCTAGCTTTTTCTGGCCATCTTCGCAATTTGGGTACAACAATTTATTGTGATCCTCTAACATTCTCTCCAACTTCAACCTCTCGTTTTCACTTCCACAGTTTATTTTCGCATCAAGAATGGCCCGACGAAGATCATCATCGGGCTCATCAACAATGGGCTCTTCTTCAGCTTCGTCTTCCCCCATTGTAGTACCACCGTGTTCAGTGAACATAGGATAGTTGTCATTATCCTCTTCTTCTTCATTGCTTCAATTATAACCCCTCTTTCTCCGTGCTTGGTCCAACAATTATAGCCGGGCATAAAACCGGACTGCAACAGGTGGACGTGAAGGGTTTTTGAGGTTGAGTAATCCATCGTATTCTTACAACCACTACATGGACAGCAAATAAAACCATTCGACCGCTTGTTTGCCTCAGCCACGTGGAGAAAATTATGCATGCCACTAATGAACTCGGGACTGCGTCGGTGATACGTCTCAAACGTATCTATAATTTCTGATGTTCCATGTTGATATTATACCAATTGTTACATGTTTTATATACACTTCATAGCATTTTTATGCATTTTCTGGGACTAACCTATTAACAAGATGCCACAGTGCCAGTTCCTGTTTTCTGCTGTTTTTGTATTTCAGAAAAGCTGTTCTGGAAATATTCTCGGAATTGGACGAAACCTGGACAGGACCTCCTATTTTTCCAACACGTACACGAAGTCCGAAGGAGAGACGGAGGCGACCGAGGAGGGCGCCACACCCTAGGCGGCGCGGCCCCCCTCCAACCGCGCCGTGGTGGGGTGTGGGCCCCTCGGGTCGCTCCAGCCGCCGCCCTTTCGCCTATTTATTCATCTTCACGGGAAAACCCTAGACACCCGAGCCTCCATCCACGAAAAGTTCCGTAGCGCCGCCGTCGTCAACCCTAGCTCGGGAGGGTTCTGAAGCTCTTCCCGGCACCCTGCCGGAGAGGGGAATCATCACCGGAGGGCTCTACATCACCATGCCTGCCTCCGGAGTGATGCGTGAGTAGTTCATCTTTGGACTACGGGTCCATAGCAGTAGCTAGATGGTTGTCTCTCCACTTTATGCTATCATGTTTAGATCTTGTGAGCTGCCTATCATGATCAAGATCATCTTATTGTAATGCTACATGTTGTGTTTGCTGGGATCCGATGAATATTGAATACTATGTCAAGTTGATTATCAATCTATCTTATATGTTATTTATGATCTTGCATGCTTTCCGTTACTAGTAGATGCTTTGGCCAAGTAGATGCTTGTAACTCCAAGAGTTAGTATTTATGCTAGATAGTGGGTTCATGCCTCCGGTAATCTGGGAGAGTGACAACAACTTCTAAGATTGTGGATGTGCTGTTGCCACTAGGGATAAAATAACCGATGCTTAGCTTAAGGGTGCGCCGTTAGGTCTAATGCATTTGTTTACATTACGCACATTACTTAATGCGATTATCCGTTGCTTGCAACTTAATACCAACGGGGAACTCGGTATGACAACCTGGAGGTGGATTATTAGTCATAGACGCTGTTGGATAACGGTCTATGTATTTTGTCGTAATGCCCACATGAATATCATAGTAATCATCATGTCATATATATGCATTGTCATGCGCTCAATATTTTGTCAATTGCCCAGCTGTAATTTGTTCACCCAGCATGTTAGTTATCTTTTATGGAGAGACACCACTAGTGAACTGTGGACCCCGGTCCATTCTTTTACACTGATAATACAACCAACTGCAAACATTGTTCCTTTTCATTCTCTGCAATTTACTATTTTCCACACCATACGTTTAATCCTTTGTTTTCAGCAAGCCGGTGAGATTGACAACCTCACTGTTTCGTTGGGGCAAAGTAGTTTGATTGTGTTGTGTGCAGGTTCCACGTCAGCGTCACGCAGTACCACCACAACCTTCAGAAGTGATTTCTTGCTCCTACTGGTCGATTAACCTTGGTTTCACTGAGGGAAACTGCTGCTACACTGCTTCATACCTTCCTCTTGGGGTCTCCCAACGAACGTGTGATCCACGTCATCAAGCATTTTTCTGGCGCCGTTGCCGGGGAGCAAGAGGATTTCTGCAAGGGGAGTTTCACGCTTCCAATCTCTTTACTTTGTTATTGTCTTGCTTAGTTTATTTTTATCTTGTCTTGTTTGCTTTATTTATCAAAAACACAAAAAAATTAGTTACTTATTCGAATTGTTATTTTTTTTTTTGTTTTAATTTTGCTAAAATGAGTACCCCTGAGAACACTAAGTTGTGTGATTTCACTAGCACGAACAACAATGATTTCATTAGTACACCTATTGCTCCACCTGCTTCTAAAGCAGAATTCTATGAAATTAAACCTGCACTTTTAAATCTTGTTATGAAAGAGCAATTCTCTGGTGTTAGTACTGATGATGCTGCTGCTCACCTTAATAATTTTGTTGAACTTTGTGAGATGCAAAAGTATAAGGAAGTAGATGGTGATATTATTAAACTGAAACTTTTTCCTTTCTCTTTGAGAGGACGTGCTAAAGAATGGTTGCTATCTTTGACTAGAAATAGTATTGATTCATGGACTAAATGCAAAGATGCTTTCATAGGAAAATATTATCCTCCTGCTAAGATCATATCTTTGAGAAGTAGCATTATGAATTTCAAACAATTTGATAATGAGCATGTTGCTCAAGCTTGGGAGAGAATGAAATCATTGGTAAAGAATTGTCCCACCCATGGACTGACTGCTTGGATGATCATCCAAACCTTTTATGCAGGATTAAATTTTTCTTCAAGAAACCTATTGGATTCGGCCTCTGGAGGTACCTTTATGTCCATCACTTTGGGTGCTGCAACAAAGCTTCTTGATGATATGATGATAAATTATTCTGAATGGCACACCGAAAGAGCTCCACAAGGTAAGAAGGTAAATTCTGTTGAAGAAACTCTTCCTTGAGTGATAAGATTGATACTATTATGTCTATGCTTACAAATGGAAAAATGCATGTTGATCCAAATAATGTTCCTTTAGCTTCTTTGGTTGCTCAAGAAGAGCATGTTGATGTGAACTTCATTAAAAATAATAACTTCAACAACAATGCTTATAGGAATAATTTTGGTAATAACAATTATAAGCCCTATCCTTTAATAGTGGCAATGGTTATGTTAATTCTTATGGTAATTCCTACAACAATAATAAGAGTGTACCCTCTGATCTTGAAGTCATGCTTAAGGATTTTATTAGTACACAAACTGCTTTCAATAAATCTGTTGAGGAAAAGTTTGGGAAAATTGATGTTCTTGCCTCTAAAGTTGATAGTCTTGCTCTTGATGTTGATTTGTTAAAAATTAAAACTATGCCTCATGATGTTAAAGAGAGCAAAACTCTCAATGCTATTCAAGTTAAAATTGATAATAATGTGAGGATGTTAGCTGATTTACATGCTAGGTGGGCAAGAGAGGATGAAATTGCTAAAAAGAATAGTATTGCTAGAGTTTATACTATTACTACTAAAATGCTGAAGTCAAATGTTAACAAACCTCCTACTATCAATGGTAAAGTAATTGGTGTTGGCAATGTCTCTACTTCTGTTGCAAAACGTTTAAAATTGCCTGAAAACACTGAAACTGTTCCTGATAAAAGTGCTGAAATTTTTCGAGATGGGAGACAATGGTCCCATTACTTTGATAATAATGATTTTGATTTTGATGGTTGCAATATTTCTGAAGTAATTAAGTTCTTGCAAAAGCTAGCTAGAAGTCCTAATGCTAGTGCTATAAACATGGCTTTTACTAAACACATTACTAATGCTCTCATGCAAGTTAGGGAAGAGAAATTAAAACATGAAGCTTCTATCCCTAGGAAGTTAGAAGATGGTTGGGAGCCCATCATTAAAATGAAGGTGAATGATTTTGATTGCAATGCTTTATGTGATCTTGGTGCTAGTATTTCTGTTATGCCTAAGAAACTTATGATATGCTTGATTTAGCACCTTTGGAACACTGTTATTTGGATGTTCACCTTGCTGATAATACTATAAAGAAACCTTTGGGGAGAGTTGATGATGTTTTTATAATGGTTAACAATAACCTTGTCCCCGTTGATTTTGTTGTTTTGGATATTGAATGCAATGCTTCTTGTCCTATTGTTTTGGGAAGACCTTTTCTTAGAACTGTTGGTGCTATTATTGATATGAGAGAGGGGAATATTAAATATCAATTCCCACTCAAGAAAGGTATGGAACACTTCCCTAGAAAGAAGATGAAGTTACCTTTTGATTCTATTGTTAGAGCAAATTATTCTGTTGATGCTTCATCACTTGGAAACACTTGATTCTTACTTTCTGCGCCTAGCTGAAAGGCGTTAAAGAAAAGCGCTTATGGGAGACAACCCATTATTTTATTTCTGCAATTTTTCTTTTCTTTTTGAGTCAAGGAGTTGTTTACTTCTGTAACAATTCCTTTGTATCTTTATTTTATCGCATTGTTGTGCCAAGTAGCCTCTAATAGGAAGATGATGCTAGATTTGGATTTCTGCGCAGGAACAGATTTCTGCTGTTCACCGTTTTACTTCTGTAAAATCACAGAAAAATTATTTAAATCTGCAAATTTTTGTGCGTGATCCTCAGATATGTACGCATCTTTCGTTAGTTTAAAGTTTTTCGATCTGAGCAACGTAAGTGCCTCGAAAAAATTCGTCTTTACGACTGTTCTGTTTAGACAGATTCTGTCTTTTATTTTTCGCATTCTCTCTTTTACTAGTGTTGAGTGGAATTCTTTTTTAGGGTGAAGAGCTTCACATAACATCAGTGGCAGTAGTTAATGTTAAAAGTAACGGTCATGTTTGTGTCCTTATAGAACATGTGAGTTTTTGATTGTGCACTAACCCTCTAATGAGAATTACTCTGAGTTTGGTGTGGCGGAAGTTTTCAAGGGTCAAGAGAGAAGGATGATATAATGTGATCAAGAAGAGTGAAGAGCTTAAGCTTGGGGATGCTCCCATGGATCACCCCAGCATATTTCAAGAAGACTCAAGCGTCTAAGCTTGGGGATGCCCAAGGCATCCCCTTCTTCATCAGCAACTTATCAGGTCATCTCTAGTGAAACTATATTTTAATTCTTTCACATCATATGTGCTTTACTTGGAGCGTCTGTGTGCTTTTATTTTCAGTATTTTATTTTTCTTATGGTCAACTTGATTGGACCCTAGCATTCTTGATTGGGAGAGAGACACGCTCCGCTTTTTCATATGAATACTCCTATTCTTCACTTATACTTGTTGAGTATTCTTATCTAGCTATTGCTATGCTTTTAGCTCCTGTTTTGCATGCATCTCTTATTCAGAGCTGTTAGTTCTTTTAAAGAAAGTACTCTCTTGCTTCACTTATAATTGTTTGGAGAGTTTATGTTGAAATAAATTGATTGGTGTTTGGTTGGAACAGAAAATGTTGCATGTGGTAGATGGTATAATGGAAAAAGCTTACATATTCTTGTAGATCACTGTATTGGATAATTTGATACTTGTCAATTGTTTTGAGTTATCAAGTAGTTCATGTTTAAGCTTTTGTATCATGTAGTTAAAACCTATTAATGAAGAACTACCGTAAAGCTCGTTGAAATTTGGTTTGCATGATTGGTATCTCTAAGGTCTAGATATTTTCTAGTAAAAGGGTTTGGTTAACAAGGAAGACAGTGTAGAGTCTTATAATGCTTGCAATATGTTTTCATATAAGTCTTGCTGTGTCGGTTGATATCCTGTGTTTGCTTCAAATAACCTTGCTAGCCTAAACTCTGTACTGAGAGGGAATGCTTCTCGTGCATCCAAAACCTTGAGCCAAAATCCATGCCATCTGTGTCCACCATAACTACCTATATGTGGTATTTCCTTGCCATTCCAAGTAAATTTTTCATGTGCTACCTTTAAACTATTCAAAAATTATTACTCCTATTTTGTGTCAATGTTTACCAAGCTCATGAGGACGGGGTGGATGTCTTTATGTCAACTGTCAAACAGACTTTACCACCGGACTAGCGGCATATACATCCGCTTATCCATTAATTTTGCAAAAAGAGCTGGCAAATGGGGTGCCCAGTCCCAATTAATTACAACTTTAACCGCTTAATTCTCTTCACATTTTTGCCCTGATTTATCAGTCAAGCAATGACAAACAGTGAAATATCTGCATGTGTAAACAAAAGAGAAGAGGGATGATCTGCCTTGCTGGTAGAAATAACGTCCTTCATGGGAGCCGCTCTTAAAAGTCTGGTTGGCAGGGGTCATATTGTACTTTCCATTTTCTGATTCGTTGACAATTAACAAACACCTCCAAAACTTATTTTTACTCTCTTATGATTTCAAAAACTTAAAAAGCTCTAGCACATGATTTAATCCCTGCTTCCCTCTGCGAAGGGCCTTTCTTTTACTTTTATGTTGAGTCAGTTTTCCTACTTCTTTCTATCTCAGAAGCAAACACTAGTGTCAACTTTGGTGCAACAATTTTTATATGCTTGTATATTGCACTTATTATATTGCTTTGTGTTGACAAATATCCATGAGATATATATGTTGAAAGTTGAAAGCAATTGCTGAAGCTTAAATCTTCCTTTGTGTTGGTTAAATACCTTTTACTTAGAATCTATTGCTTTATGAGTTAACTCTTATGCAAAACTCTTTGATGCTTGTCTCGAAAGTACTATTCATGAAAAGTTTTTGCTTATATGATTCAGTTGTTTGCTCATTATCTACTTGCTAGCAAACTATAGACCATTGACCTGGATCACTTCATTCATAACATGTGCTTTACAATACTATTTGATCAAGATTATGATTGTAGCATGTCACCTCAGAAATTATTTTGTTTTTATCGTTTTACCTACTCGAGGACGAGTAGAACTAAGCTTGGGGATGCTTGATACGTCTCAAACGTATCTATAATTTCTGATGTTCCATGTTGATATTATACCAATTGTTACATGTTTTATATACACTTCATAGCATTTTTATGCATTTTCTGGGACTAACCTATTAACAAGATGCCACAGTGCCAGTTCCTGTTTTCTGCTGTTTTTGTATTCCAGAAAAGCTAGTCTGGAAATATTCTCGGAATTGGACGAAACTTGGACAGACCTCCTATTTTTCCAACACGTACACGGAGTCCAAAGGAGAGACGGAGGGACCGAGAGGCGCCACACCATGGGCGGCGCGGCCCCCCTCCCCGCGCCGTGGTGGTGTGGGCCCCTCGGGTCGCTCCAGCCGCCGCCCTTTCGCCTATTTATTCATCTTCACGGAAAACCCTAGACACCCGAGCCATTATCCACGAAAAGTTCCAGAGACGCCGCCGCGTCAACCCTAGCTCGGGAGGGTTCAGAAGCTCTTCCCGGCACCCTGCCGGAGAGGGGAATCATCACCGGAGGGCTCTACATCACCATGCCTGCCTCCGGAGTGATGCGTGAGTAGTTCATCCTTGGACTACGGGTCCATAGCAGTAGCTAGATGGTTGTCTCTCCACTTTATGCTATCATGTTTAGATCTTGTGAGCTGCCTATCATGATCAAGATCATCTTATTGTAATGCTACATGTTGTGTTTGCTGGGATCCGATGAATATTGAATACTATGTCAAGTTGATTATCAATCTATCTTATATGTTATTTATGATCTTGCATGCTTTCCGTTACTAGTAGATGCTTTGGCCAAGTAGATGCTTGTAACTCCAAGAGTTAGTATTTATGCTAGATAGTGGGTTCATGCCTCCGGTAATCTGGGAGAGTGACAACAACTTCTAAGATTGTGGATGTGCTGTTGCCACTAGGGATAAAATAACCGATGCTTAGCTTAAGGGTGCGCCGTTAGGTCTAATGCATTTGTTTACATTACGCACATTACTTAATGCGATTATCCGTTGCTTGCAACTTAATACCAACGGGGAACTCGGTATGACAACCTGGAGGTGGATTATTAGTCATAGACGCTGTTGGATAACGGTCTATGTATTTTGTCGTAATGCCCACATGAATATCATAGTAATCATCATGTCATATATATGCATTGTCATGCGCTCAATATTTTGTCAATTGCCCAGCTGTAATTTGTTCACCCAGCATGTTAGTTATCTTTTATGGAGAGACACCACTAGTGAACTGTGGACCCCGGTCCATTCTTTTACACTGATAATACAACCAACTGCAATCATTGTTCCTTTTCATTCTCTGCAATTAAACATATTTTCCACACCATACGTTTAATCCTTTGTTTTCAGCAAGCTAGGAGATTGACACCCTTCCTGCTTCGTTGGGGCAAAGTAGTTTGATTGTGTTGTGTGCAGATTCCACGTCAACAGCCGAACTCCCTTCCACACGCAAGTAATTTTCTGGCACCGTTGACAACCTTCAGAAGTGCTTCTTGCTCGTACTGGATCTGATAACCTTGGTATCTTACTGAGGAAAACTTGCTGCTGCACTGCTTCATACCTTTCTCTTGGGGTCTCCCAACGAACATGTGTCCCACGTCATCAGTCGGTCACCGTACATCCATTGTCGGTTCATCTGCATTATATAAGTATATCAAAAACCATTACACTACATCATGAATAGATACGTGACCAAATTAATTAATACAAGTTCATCACATTAAAAGCAAAGTAGAGTAGTGACCAAATGTAATACAAACATACATTAATTAAAACTAACATACAACTATCTAAATAATTTAAATCCAACAACAAATGCGATCAAAATCGCAACTAAGGTAATTATTGAACCAACAGCATAATGATACCAAGCCTCTTGATTAATGGCACATTTTCTAATCTTTTTAATCTTCAAGCGCATTGCATCCATCTTGATCTCGTGATCATCGACGACGTCGGCAAGCTTGAACTCCAATTTCATCTTCTCTTCTAAGCATTGGAGACGAAGATCTTCACTTCTTTTCAATTTTGCTTTCAAATCATTGTTTTCTTTTTCAAAAAACTCGTCAATAGGGTCGGTTGGAATTTCCGGTTCAACTAACTCCTAGATAAAAAATATATCTATGTCAAGTTGGTCGGCATAATTGTCATAAACACGAAATGAAACAAATAGTTATAAAAGTATACCACATCCGAATCATAGACCGGACGAGGACCGACAGGGACGGATATCAAAACCATGACACTATACATATAAAAACAATCATACAAGTAAGAAAATTATACAAGTAATAACTATGCATCTAAATCATACAAGTAAGATTGTTTTAAATAAACGATAAAAACAAGAGGCTCACCGAGGTGGTGCCGGTGATGGACGGCACGGGCGATCGACGGCGGTGAGGACGGGGACGGGACGATACTAAAACCCACAAATCATAAATTAATTTGAGCTCAAAATGCATATAAAAAATGAACTCCCTAACTTAGTCATTTCATCAAACACCTAGCTAGCACTAGAAAAATGAAATGAGCTAAACTAGCAATGAAATGAGCTAAAGTAGCAACACCGGAAGAAAGGATGAAGTTGCTAACCTTTGAATAGATGGGGTGCCGTCAATCTTGACAAATGGTGGAAAAAATGGGGATAAACTCGAGCTTGGGAGAGGAAAGAGAGGAGAAAATGGAGGTGAACTCGAGCTAAAAAATGGAGAGCTGGCTCGGGTGGAAGAGATGATATATAGGGAAAACTTTAGTACTGGTTCTTTAGTATGCGGCTGCCTGCCGTGACCCTTTAGTACCGATTCGTATCACGAACCGGTACTAAAGGTGGCGTTCGAACCGGGACTAGTCCAAGCGGCCTCCCTAGCCTTTGGAACCAGTACTAAAGGTCACATTAGTCCGGGTTCCAAACCTGACCGGGACTAAAGGTCCGAACCAAAGGCCTGTTTTCTACTAGTGGCCGGACCAGATCCTGGACTGGTCCGACCGCATATACGTCAAGGTGGAGCCACATGACGAGCAGTGCGTTGCCGCCTGGCCACCGAATTCCGAAACCTTGAGGTGATGACCGGCCGATCTCTCTCATAGAGTGATGTCGAAGCGGGATACATTGAAGGATCATCATCAGCTACACGTTAAACATTAATATTGATGTGTTGCTGATGGCCCTTGAAGAGGTTGATCTACGGCGCCTGAAAACACTTTGCTGCGCGCTAAGTTGATCTCCGGTGCGTAGTTACCTGCGTCAAAAGTAAATGGGTTAGGTTGAGACTCCAAGTGCAGAGTGTGTAGTAGTGGAAGACGTGTTTTCCCCACGAGGGTGACTCGAGGGTTTAATATCGAACTCTCGGAGAATCAGTAGTGAAGATATATCTTCTTATCATTCTTTTGGTTACCTACAAAACAAAGTTAAATGTTTTGGTCCTCAACCTCACCTGTGGTTGTCAAGCACAAGGTGTAAGAATGATATCAAGATAGTTATGCAATGCAAACAGGAAATAAATATGCAATGGTGGTGGATGCAATGGTAAATGATATTTTTGGGTTTTTAATGATGTATGCAAGATGAAAAGTATTTTAGTATTTTCGGATTTAATGATGGCAGAAAATGGCAAAGTGGTATATGGTGTTGGAAAGATGTTTCTTATGATTAAAAATGGACCGGGGTTCATGGTTTCACAAATGCACTTGATTACCCCCAAGAGCAGGGGATCACTATAGCACCTCTCAATGTGGAAGTAAGGTATCGATCCGCAGGAGTAAGAAGGAAAAGTTATCTATTCCCTACAACTAAAGTGTCACAAGTTTTAGTTGATTATGCACTAAACAAGTTTAAGGAGCAAGGTGGTTGATTTGATGGATGGAAGTTTAATGTAACCAAGCAAGAATGTAAAAGTGTCCCAATCCTCTTCAATGCAAGAGGACAAGACAAAGGTTTTCTCTTATAGGAATAATGGACATGGGTTCATGGGTTCACTTAATCCTCTCTCTCTCTCATCTATGGTGATTATCATGTTATAGATAAAGTACACATAATTGTCATGTTTTAATGGTAGCTTTTAATGACGGCTATATGTCCTAAAACACATAGTTGAAAGAAGTACTCATTTGTGTTGCTAGGTCACCCCCGTAAGGCTAGCGTGGTTGCTCTCACTCCCACATCATACTCTTTCTTTTTACCCCCAGATAAAGGATGTTGGGCGGTACTGTGTCACTCAATACCTATGCCGTGTCACATCGGCCATCCCGTATCCACATACATCATACTTCTTAATGGACAATATTCTAAACACTAGTGCAATGATTTATATTTCCTGTGTGTGACCACACCTCTGTCATCTATCTATACTTGGTGGTGTCAATCACCTCATGATAAAGATAAACAAGGCATTATGCATAAATCAAACCATCACATGCATCATAGAATATCTCAAAAGTATGACAAGTCATAAAAGATCCAACACAACAGTAAATGCATAACAAATATTATCTCACACCACAATATCCACCATGGAAATTACATAGATGACCGTAATCATGTTCAGCAGCTCATACGGTACTAATTAGTGAAGCTCAAAGAGAGGAGAGATACATAAGTTACCACCACAAACCAAAATCCAGGGGGTGGACTACTCCCCCTTCATCATGGAGACGGTGGAGAAGTCGTTGGAGAAGGTGGAGACCACCCTGGCAGCGCCCCGCCGGAGTTTTCCCCCTCCAATCTGCAGCTCCTGATCTCCGTTTCGGTGTTTCTGTGTTTGTGCGGCGCTCCTTTCGCGAAACGTCATGGGACCTTTTTTATAGGCGTTTTTAGGTCAAGACGAAGGCGGTGGAGAAAGGATCGACGGTTGCGGAGCCACGAGGCCCAAACGGGTGGGTCCCACGCGGGCACAGTACCTGGCCGCGTGGGCCACCCCCTTTTTGCCTTGCGGGCTCCGTTTGCTTGATTCCTTCGCTCCTACGTCTTCTTCCTTCCAAAATAATGACCTCTGTATTTTTCCAGAATTTTATGACGACGTTTGGGTCCCTGAAACATAAAAGGAAAGAAATAGGGTTTTTTGCCTGCGCAGGGTTAATTCCATAAAAATAGGAAACAATTATTTTATTTCCTAAAATCATTAAATAACAGTGGTATAACCCTTATATGATGCAAATATGATTAGAATATGAGTGAATAAAGTGCAAAGTTCATGTATGCATTTTACATAAATCATCACTCTCTCTTTATAAAGTGGCAGACAATGGAACACACACAGAGTCAACATATGAGATTGCAACACAAAGTTTGATAACAAGTTACTTAGATATATGGGCATCACGTCCTAACATAGAGACCTTTTGATTATTAGTCTCTCTTATACTCCACCAAGATGCGAACCAAATCATAACACCTCAGTAATTAAGATGACTCAGAGTATAGCAATAAGTTTCATGACATGAAGTGAAAATAAGACATGCTGGATCTAGTCACAGGAAGAAGCTTGGTCACCCTCAACCCTTGCAGCATGGTATTTTTGTTTATCCCTAGTGAGGTAACAAAGTAAGGTAAACACCCAAGTGGATCGCGATATTAAGTTGTCAGCTTACCGCACTCACCACTCCCCGTTACTCCAACTAATGCACACGTTCCCCCACACACGCTCTCATAAACATGCTTGATCATAACAAGTAGACAAGAACGGGGTACATAATATGCATCTATACTCATAACTGAAACAAACATTGCAATCTCAAACATATATTAACTCATAGAAAGATCCACCACATAGGTATTACAAATATGACCGTAATCATGTTCAGCAGCTCATACGGTACTAATTAGTGAAGCTCAAGAGAGGAGAGATACATAAGTTACTTCCACAAACCCATAGTCCAGAGGTGGACTACTCCCTCTTCATCATGGAGACGGTGGAGAAGTCGATGGAGAGATGGAGACCACACCGGCAGCGCCCCGCCGGAGTTTTCCCCCTCCAATCTGCAGCTCCTGATCTCCGTTTCGGTGTTTCTGTGTTTGTGCGGCGCTCCTTCGCGAAACGCCTGGGGACCTTTTTTATAGGCGTTTTTAGGTCAAGACGGAGTCGGTGGACGAAAGATCGACGGCAGCGGAGCCACGAGGCCCAAATGAGTGGGCCCCACGCGGCCACAGTACCTGGCCGCGTGGGCCACCCCCTTTTGCCTTCGGCTCCGTTTGCTTGCTTCCTTCGCTCCGAGGTCTTCCTCCTTCCAAAATACTGACGCCTGTATTTTTCCATAATTTTTGGACGACGTTTGGGTCCCTGAAACATAAAAGGAAAGAAATAGGGTTTTCTGCCTGCGCAGGGTTAATTCCATAAAAATAGGAAACAATTGATTTATTTCCTAAAATCATTAAATAACAGTAATATAACCCTTATATGATGCAAATATGATTGGAATATGTGTGATATAGTGCAAAGTTCATGTATGCATTTTACATGCATCAACATCCCCAAGCTTAACCAATACTCGTCCTCGAGTATGAAGGTGATAAAACTAACATGGGCTTTGCAATATAGCACTAACAATGGATATCAAAGATGATTGCTACTGCTACATAGAGTCAAATGATTCATTCTTCAAAGGAGTAGCAATATGCAAAACAGTTTATGAAGTGATATCAAGTATTCAATGCAAGGATGTTCAATGATAGTTCACAAAGTGTAACATAGTAGCAAGTAATATGGACATTCTTACTTTTGCATACATGTGGTCATAGAGTGATAATGAAAATCTGAATATGTTTGGTGGACACTTTGGAAAGATGAATAAGTGAGTAGAGGTAAAGCATGCATAAGTTTCATCTAACCTCCAAACTCTCCTACTTAAGTTAATGATTGCAATGTGGTAATACTTGGTGTCAAGCTCTCATTCCCCTATCATAGCATCTTGAATGATTATAGTTTAATGTGAGAGCAAATATGAGTAGTGTGCTTGACAAAGTAAAGGTTGGATGTCTCATGCCCCTTGAATACAAGTACCTACACCATGAGTTACTCAACTTGGGAAAAGCAAGTTCAAGTTATCTATCATTGTAAGTAATAATAGTATCATCAAGAGCGTCAACTGGGGTACCTCTTGTCCCAGGATATGGAACAAGCCCATATCAAAATGACAAGACAAACAAACAAGATGAACAACCTCAACACCCTTTTTATTTACCATTGGAATAGCTTTTTATTGTAAGGTGTGTCATAGATAATTCACCATAGCATGTAAGTAAATTTCCACCATGAATAATGCATGGCTTAGATTAGCGGCCCAGGCGTCTCTCTAACCATTTATACAAACTCATTCAAACTAAATCTTTTCCCCTTATTTCACCATGATAGGCATCCATAGACAAAAGCACATGATATCAACTAAATGGAGCATGTTGAAAGCTTTGCATGTGACAGCACATATGGGCTAACTCCCAACCTTGACATTTATCAAGCCACTAGCATCATAATCTTAATCACAATGGGTCATGTTTTATTTATGCAATGATAGTAAAAATGTGCATCAAGTTCATGAGAGCTATATAACCAACTTTTCCCATGGCAATCAATAACATAATATTTTCATTCAGAGGTATAGATAACACAAATATCATGATGAACATACTCGGAATAGCATATAGCTAGTAGGTAGATATGGTGGACTCACTGGAATAACTTTGGTTGAAGGTGTTGGAAACAAGTTTTGACTTGTTGGAATTTTTGGGCTAGCAAAAGGGAGAAAGTTGACCATCTAGATGCATGCATGAGTGTCCATAGAACTAACTAATCCATGTTAAACCAAGTAAAATAACAATCAGCACCAAAACATGAATAAGTGATAGCTCTTCAAAAAGGATTTGCAAACTATTACTCATAAACAAGCTCATGAATCATGCAACTATATGTATCATTAAAAATCAACTCAAACATCCCTTTTCCCAATCTTATAAAAGCATCCAACATATTTCAACCCATATTTCCAGTAGCTCTCCATATATAAATGATAGTGTGGTGGTCTCTCAAACAAATCAAACCAAAACAAAACAAAAGACGCTCCAAGTTTATGCGATAAAGTGTTTCGATCGAAAAACAGAAGTTGGACGTGCGCAAACCGAGAGTGTGTAGGTCCAGCGGGGTTGTCTTCACATCCCCAAGCTTATGGTCTTCACCATCCTTGGATAGCTCTTGGTGCATCTCCTCCAATCCCTGTGAAAAAACTTCAAAACACCGTTTCTCCCATTTCTTTTCTGTGGGGTGCATTAATAGTGATAAACAAATAGTTTCTTGCTGCATATAATCCTTGAACAAAAATTCATATGAGATGTCCAGAAAGTGTATAATGTTGTATGCCTACTCATAAACTCAATTGGATCAAAAAGATTCAACTTAAAAGCTCAAAGCATGCATCAAACAAAATGGGACAGAATCTGTCCAGAAAAACAGCAGCAGCAAAACGTATTTTTCTACCCTACCAAACTTTCTCGAAAAATTCCAAAAAATTCATGCATACAGAGGATGAAAAGTTGCAACTACAGTTCAAATATGAGCTCATTCGGAGTTACAGAATAAGAATTAAAAATCATACCGTGCACTGATTCGTGCAGGAATAAAATCTCCGAACGCTATAAGCAACTTTTTCAAACCAAAAAGGGTAAAACTTGGCACTTTATTGAAAATTCCAGAACCTAAACTAGACACAAAGTCTCTTGTTACAGCAAGAGGACACAAAGAAAATCACACAAAAAATAACCGGGTTGCCTCCCGCAAAGCGCTTTCTTTATAGCCATATAGCTAGGCTTCTTACTTGTTGTTTATTGTGGACGAAGCTCATGAGGGAGCTTGAACTTTGGTGGTTCCCTCTTCCTTGGGAAGTGTTCCATGCACTTCTTGTGTGGGAACTGAAACTTCACATTCCCTTCCTTTGAATCAATGATGGCACCTGTGGTACGAAGAAAAGGTCTTCCAAGAATAATAGGACTAGAGGTTTTATTCCCCATATCCATGATTAGAAAATCCACAGGCACAAAAGTCATATGTAACTCCACCATAACATCACTTACTTTTCCTAAAGCATGTTTAATAGAGTCATCAGCAAGTGCAAGTTCAATGGAGCATTTTTCAAGATTTTTCAATTCAAGCACTTCATATAGTTCTTTAGATAAAACAGAGACACTAGATCCTAGATCAAGTATAGCATGGTGTGTCTCTTTTCCAATAGTTACTAGTACCTTAGGAATCCACATATCCCCAAGCTTAGGTGGTATCATAGCCTCTTGGTTGTACCTAGCAATCTTTTCTTTCAAGACATGATTAGCAATATAAGAACCAAAGCCAGCTTGATTAGTGTTGATGGAAGGATCACTTGCAATTTTTGTAAGATAGATATTAATTCATGCAAGCTACAATTTTCTAAGTCAAGCAAAGGATCCTTGACTTCACTAAGCATTTTAACTTCCTCAATTTCTTTTCCTTTTTAACCCAAACTTGTTGCTTATTAGGAACTTCTTTTATATGTTTAGATGATGAATCTTTCTTCAATGAATCACTAACTCGAACCAACCTTTCCTCAATATTGTTCAAGTAAACATCTTTCTCAAGAAATTCTTTCTCACATATTCTTAACTTATGCATAACATTAACCAACTCATTGTTTATTTTTGGAATAATGTTTTCAGAATAAGAAACTAGTTGTTCAAAATCTTCCTTACTAGGTAGCTTTTCTAACTTAGTTTCAAATTTATCCTTTGATGAAGCAAGTGCTATTGTGGTGTCCTCCAACTTTTTCTTGCTACCCACAAAGCTACCAAAAATTCTTCTAAGAGTCATGGCTGCACAAGGTGGTGTTGACAAGACAAAACTTCCACCTGTAGCCCCATCTAAAGCACTTTGATACCATGGGTCTATCCATAATAGAAATAGAGATTTAGCTTTTCATCTTCACAAGGTGTAGGATCTTCATAGTGCATCCTATTAATTCTTACCCAAGCATCTTTTAATGTTTCTCCATGATATTGTTTAAAACTAGAAACCGAATTCCCTAGAGAACTCCCTCCTTGTTTGTTTCCAAGAACCATGATAGCAAGTTTTTATGTATTTTTTATTTTTTATGCAAAACTGAAAATAAATATGCAAGCGGAATATGATATGCAATGACACTAACAAAACAAATAAATTGCTTTGTAAGTAAAGATGGATAAGATGGTGCTCACGTAGCTACAACCTCCCCAAGCTTAGGTGTTAGCACAAGTTGGTGAAGTTGACTTTGTTGTGAGATGAATGCGATGATGCACACCCTTGGATAAATCTCTCAGCTATGATTCCCCGGCAACGGCGCCAGAAAACAGTCTTGATTTCTGGTGCGGAGTTGACGGGAAATATCTTGTAGTATAGTGGTAAGTATTCCCGCCTGTCACGCGGGTGACCCGGGTTCGATCCCCGGCAACGGCGCCAGAAAACAGTCTTGATGGCCCTTGAAGAGGTTGATCTACGGCGCCTCAAAACACTTTGCTGCGCGCTAAGTTGATCTCCGGTGTGTAGTTACCTGCGTCAAAAGTAAATGGGTTAGGTTGAGACTCCAAGTGCAGAGTGTGTAGTAGTGGAAGACGTGTTTTCCCCACGAGGGGTGACTCGAGGGTTTAATATCAAACTCTCGGGGAATCAGTAGTGAAGATATATCTTCTTATCGTTCTTTTGGTTACCTACAAAACAAAGTTAAATGTTTTGGTCCTCAACCTCACCTGTGGTTGTCAAGCACAAGGTGTAAGAATGATATCAAGATAGTTATGCAATGCAAACAGGAAATAAATATTCAATGGTGGTGGATGCAATGGTAAATGATATTTTTGGGTTTTTAATGATGTATGCAAGATGAAAAGTATTTTTGTATTTTCGGATTTTATGATGGCAGAAAATGGCAAAGTGATATATGGTGTTGGAAAGATGTTTCTTATGATTAAAAATAGACCGGGGTTCATTGTTTCACAAATGCACTCTCTCTTTATAAAGTGGCAGACAATGGAACACACACAAAGTCAACATATGAGATTGCAACACAAAGTTTGATAACAAGTTACTTAGATATATGGGCATCACGTCCTAACATAGAGACCTTTTGATTATTAGTCTCTCTTATACTCCACCAAAATGCGAACCAAATCATAACACCTAAGTAATTAAGATGACTCAGAGTATAGCAATAAGTTTCATGACATGAAGTGAAAATAAGAACATGCTGGATCTAGTCACAGGAAGAAGCTTGGTCACCCTCAACTCTTGCAGCATGGTATTTTTGTTTATCCCTAGCGAGGTAACAAAGTAAGGTAAACACCCAAGTGGATCGCGATATTAAGTTGTCAGCTTACCGCACTCACCAGTCCCCGTTACTCCAACTAATGCACACGTTTCCCCACACACACTCTCATAAACATGCTTGATCATAACAAGTAGACAAGAACGGGGTACATAATATGCATCTATACTCATAACTGAAACAAACATTGCAATCTCAAACATATATTAACTCATAGAAAGATCCACCACATAGGTATTACAAATATGACCGTAATCATGTTCAGCAGCTCATACGGTACTAATTAGTGAAGCTCAAGAGAGGAGAGATACATAAGTTACTTCCACAAACCCATAGTCCAGAGGTGGACTACTCCCTCTTCATCATGGAGACGGTGGAGAAGTCGATGGAGAGGATGGAGACCACACCGGCAGCACCCCGCCGGAGTTTTCCCCCTCCAATCTGCAGCTCCTGATCTCCGTTTCGGTGTTTCTGTGTTTGTGCGGCGCTCCCTCGCGAAACGCCAGGGGACCTTTTTTATAGGCGTTTTTAGGTCAAGACGGAGTCGGTGGACGAAAGATCGACGGCAGCGGAGCCACGAGGCCCAAATGAGTGGGCCCCACGCGGCCACAGTACCTGGCCGCGTGGGCCACCCCTTTTTGCCTTGCGGGCTCCGTTTGCTTGCTTCCTTCGCTCGAGGTCTTCCTCCTTCCAAAATACTGACGCCTGTATTTTTCCATAATTTTTGGACGACGTTTGGGTCCCTGAAACATAAAAGGAAAGAAATAGGGTTTTCTGCCTGCGCAGGGTTAATTCCATAAAAATAGGAAACAATTGATTTATTTCCTAAAATCATTAAATAACAGTAATATAACCCTTATATGATGCAAATATGATTGGAATATGTGTGATATAGTGCAAAGTTCATGTATGCATTTTACATGCATCAGTTGCAGGGATGCTCTGCAGGAATTCGCGAAGAAATGTGGGGAGATGAAGGACCACCTGCTCCGGGAGATGGCGAAGCTACTCGAGCTTGACGACAATGACTACTTCGTGAGCCAGCTTGGGGAGAGGGCGCCAACTCACACTAGATGCAGCTACTACCCCAAGTGTCCGAGGCCGGAGCTCGTGTTTGGTCTGAAGCCCCACTCCGATGGAACCGTTGTTACAGTCGTCATGGTCGATGAAACTGTCGGTGGCCTGCAAGTTCTCAGGGACGGGGTCTGGTGGGATGTACCCGTCGTACCTAATACACTGCTGGTCATAATAGGAGATCAAATTCAGGTACGTTTGTAGAATTTGTTTTTATTGCCAACGCTTATGCAAACAGTCAAAGTTCTTGGGCTAATGAAGCTAAAACTTGTGTGACACATATAATGAGCGATGTCAGCTGGTCAATGAGAAGAGACCGGCGTTGTACAGAAAAGTGAAGGTCAAGGACTACCTGGCTGGGCTTTACAATAGTTTTACTGAAGGGAAAAGGACTATTGGTTCGGTGCAGATATAACTAAGTAATATTATGCATATGGTTCCATACAATAAACGTTAGCTCTTTGAACAAATATTTTGTATCGTGTATCCTTACGTGCAAAGTATGTTTACTATTTTTGTTCAATAAAACATGTCATTTCAGATATAATTTTTTCCGATTAAAAGTTACAAGTATGGTATATGAATTTATTGATGATGATGTGTGATGATTATATTCCACTTGAGAAATCTAAATATCTTATACATAGTATGACTGGAAGATGTAAGGTCAATGACTACATTGCTGGTTGTATAGACACGCGTCCTAAAAAATAAGTAGTATTTTACAAAACTTACACGAGGCATGATTTGCCTTGATTTATTGTCTAGTTCTTGACAACTTTAAGGTATACATGTACTTGAAATTACTTGTAAAGACATGAACTAGCACAAAGAGAAATGGACTGAAGCAAATCAAGCAACGATCACATTAGTAAATAAAACACATAATCAACATCTTTTTTTGTGAGGATGATATATATTTACATATTAACAATATCATTGAGTAAGAAGAGCCACATGCACTCCCAAATGATCGACCTAACTTAAAAATACCTACAATTTTTCTCACAATTTGTTCTTTCTATATTACTCATCCATGTATGCAAAAACCATGGTAAGTTAGTTTGTTAGACACTAGTATAGAACGACACATCAGATACCTAAATGGTGTGCAGAGCATACCTGGTTGGTGGATGTAGTAAGTGTACCCTTTTTGAATCACACAACAATCTTTTGAAGGTCCGGTAGACACTAGTATAGAACGACACATCAGATACCCCTCTATGTAAATGACACGAGTTAGGCGACGGAAAAAATGAGTTCCGCGCGCTAGTCGGTCGATGGGCCCGGCACAATGCCAACGGACGGCAAAAACAACTCCTTTGCTGATATATTGCCAACGGAGGTAAAAATGACACTGTTGCTGATATTCCCACAATAGAGGTAAAATGACACTCTTGCTGATATTCCCACAACAGATACGGAGATCCGTCAATCTCCGTTTCCCATGTGAAGGCCCATTTAGCGGTGCCCATATAAATACCACCCACTTCAGTGTATCTCACTCTCCTCCAGGTCCTAACCCTAGCCGCACACTCTCTCCACACACTTCACTCTCTCGATGGCGAACCCCTCCGGCGCCGACGGAACTCAGGATAGAGCATCTTCCTCCGCCAACCCTCAGAGGCGCCAACTGGTGCTGCATCTCCCCGACAACTAGGCCGAGGTCCACGGCGACCGATCTCACGAGTTCTTGCAGAGCCATCGCATCCCTTCCGGATTCATGGCGGCGGCGGCCCCCGACGCCGGAATCTCGTCCTCCTCGGACAAAGAGGACTAGGATCTGGAGGTCGGTCTCCTCCTCTCTCGCGCCGCCTTTGAGCGCAGGCGCGCCGACGGTGTCATCCGGGCATCTGCGATGCAGAGAGTAGTCCGCATTTCCGCCGCCAAGCACGCGATAGAAGCCGCTGAGGAGGCATTGTTCCAGACGCAGCTCTGGGCCACCATAGACCGGTCTCTTCTCCCTGGCCAGGGCCCAGAGCCAGATGCGGCGGCAGCTGTGGAGGAGGAGGAGGACGCGCCGGTGTTCGAGGAGGATGAGGTCTCCTCTGACATCTCCTCTGACAGTGGCTCCGGCGCCTGGGACGCATCCAGCGGCGGTAAGCAACCCTGATACATTTCAAACGTATCTATAATTTTTGATGTTCCATGCTTGTTTTATAACAAATGCTACATGTTTTATTTATAGTTATATCATTTTTATGCATTTTCTGAGACTAACCTATTAACAAGATGCCACAGTGCCAGTTCCTGTTTTCGGCTGTCTTTTTGTTTCAGAAAAGCTAGTCGGGAAATATTCTCGGAATTGGACAAAAATTCACGGAGCCCAGTTTTATGAAGATACGAAGGCGGAGTCCAAAGGGCAGCCGAGGAGCGACCGGCCCAGGAGGCCCAGACGCCACCTCGGCGCGCCGGAAGGTGGGGCCGCGCCGGCGGGGTCTGACCACCTCGGGGGGGCCCTCACGCCGCCTCTTCACCTATATATTCTCCGTCTCGGAAAAATCTTAAACATCCAAACAAAAATCCACGAAAAGTTCTGTCGCCGCCGTCGTCGTCAACTCTAGTTCGGGAGGGTTCTGAAGCTCTTCCCGACACTCTGCCGGTGGGCGAGATCATCACCGGAGGGCTCTACACCGACATGCCTGCCTCCGGACTGATGCGCGAGTAGTCTACCATTGGACTACGGGTCCATAGCAGTAGCTTGATAGTGTCTCTTCTCCATGTGCTACCATGTTTAGATCTTGTGAGCTGCCTACCATGTTTATGTTGTGTTTGCTGGGATCCGATGAATTGTGAAGTTATGATCAAGTTTGTTCATCTATCTATGTATATGTTTTATTTATAATCTTGCATGCTCTCTGATGCTAGTGGTTTCTTTGGCCAAGTAGTTGCTAGTATCTCCAACAGAGGGTATTTATGCTAGATAGTGGGTTCATGTCTCCGGTTGCCTGGCCTCGAATGACAGAAACGACAAGGCTCTGGATGTGATGTTGCCACTAGGGAGAAAACAACTATGCTATGTCTACGTGCCATTTGCATTGCTTACATTACACACTTTGCTTATTGCAATTATCTATTGCTTGCAACTTAATACTTTCAGGAGACTTGAATGTGATCCTGGGGGTGGATTATTTAGTCATATATAGATGCAGCTACCAAGCGGTCTATGTATTTTGTTGTAATGCCTAATTAAATACTACAGTGAACTTTATCTTGTCATATTAGCATTGTGATGCCCTTGTAATTTGTCAAATATTCAGCTGTAATTTGTTTACCCAGCATGTTTGTTTATCTGTATTATGGAGAGACACCACTAGTGAACTGTGAACCCCGGTCCATTCTTTTATACTGATAAAAACACCATTTCCACTGCCTCCCACCATCCTTTGCTCGCTGTTCATTTTTGCATTTATATTTATTCTACACACTATATGTTTAATCCTTTGTATTCGGCAAGACAGGGAGATTGACAACCTTCATCTTTCGTTGGGGCAATGTAGTTTGATTAAGTTGTGTGCAGGTCCACGTCAACCTTCTAGCAACGGGGTTGGTTGACACCGTGTTGAAGCCAACTCCTACTGGATTGATAACCTTGGTTTTGTTCTCAAGGGAAAATTATTGCTGAACTACTTCATACCTTCCTCTTGGGGTTTCCCAGCGAACGTGTGTTCCACGTCATCAGACCCCGACTCGACTAAGGTAAACCCCTAAACAACCGTTGTAGTTGCTCCGTATTCTTAGCTATTTATCAAGTTTGCTCTGTTGTTTAGCTCGGTATTCTTAGGTAGTTTGCTCTATTATTTTGCTCTGTTTACTATGTATTCGCTCTATTATTTAGCTATGCTCATTTAGCTATGTTATTTGCTCAAAGCTACTTATTTAGCTTGGTTTGCTCTGTTATTTAGCTATGTTAGCTATGTATTTGCTCTGTTAGCTACTTATTTAGATTTGTTTGATCTATTATTTACCTGTGTTAGCTCTGTTTGCTATGTCATTTACGTGTGTTAGCTCTGTATTTGCTTTGTTTACTGCTTATTTGCTATGTTATTAGTTCGGTTTGCTGTTTTTAACAATGAATATTCGTTATATGAAGGACTTGGTGGATGCTTGGTGACGATGTTGCTGCCGTGAAGACCTAGGGGCGGGGCTCCGTACACGGTGCCGTCATCAAGAGCAGTACAATTTTGTGCAGCACGATGAAGACAGTCGATGATCACCCGGCGGCCGTGAAGAGATAGGAGCAGAGCTCCATCCATGCGCACCGATCAGATTTTATAAAGCAGGGCGAACATGAATACGGTGACGAACGGGCGGCCGTCTAGTCGCATGGAGCGAGGCTCCATCGACGGTGCAGCCCCATCACCATGCTTTTTTTTTTCTTCTTGTAGCCCTTATTAGAAACGGTGATTAGCAAAACTCCGTGTCTAATGTGAAACATATCAGTAACGATGCGATATAATAATCGTTGCCCATGTTAGGTGCAATGGTTAATCAACTATGTTGCCATTGAGCTCTTCACATCAGTATCGGGGATGGGGACACAAACGGTTTCTCTGTTTCCGATGAGGGTTTTGCCTCGTTTCCGATGTGTCGTTCTGTACTACTGAGAGATGTTGCATCTGATTCACTTCATCGTATAAACATTCAAAATGAAGCTAAACATACAAGACGAGATATATTGTATAACTAAAATGGATTTAAATTTGATAACAATCCCGATCTGAAGAATTGGTATTTTGCAAGTTGCATAAATCTTGTTTACGATCTTTTAGCATGTCCTAGTGGCAAGAATTTAGCATAGGATGAACATCAGAACAAGCATTTGGATAGAAAACATTGCACTAAGCAAAGAAAAGACTGCAATTTGACCGTTGAGGTGGTACAATAAGATAACATTTAAATATATTGTATTTATCACTAAATAATATGCACAAGAAATTATATTTTCTTACATGGACAGCAACACAATGCGATTAGAAATAGATTGCACTAAGTATTAGAACAATTGCAGTTCTGCAAATGTTGAGTTGGCAAGGAAAAGGATATTTTGTACACATGTAACTACAAGCGATCACAATGTTCATATTTGTTTGTATTTTAGAAAAAATCAAACAAGATTACTTATGGTAAGGTTAACAGGGGTATGTGGGATAGTAGAAACTAAAGAAATATAGATTAATAATAAATAAATTCAAAGTCTATGGTTTTGCATGATGGGTCATTAGAATCAATACAATAGGTTTTCTATGCTCATAACATCCATACTGACAATCACATACACTTCATGGAAATATTTTTCCAAGTGTAAAATCATATTTATTTCAGAGATGTGAAATATAGATGTTCAACTGTATATATGTGTTATATTAATGCTAATAAAAGATCAACGAATTAAATCAAGTAACTATTGGCATAGGGAAAATAACTGGCATGGAAAATGTTCCCATAAGTTTCAGCGTCAAGCTGATGACACACTAACACCTCGGAGGTAATATATTAGATGTGGAAAATGCGTAAGTTAACAATTATTTGAATCTCTGGCGAGAAACAATACATGGTAACCCTTCTAGAGGATAACACGTAATATCGAATAATGGGACTGATGTGTGTGACCGTGAATTATGTGTCAACATGTATGGTATCTTAGGTGTATATAAATGGATGATACGTATAATGAAACAGAGACAACCAGATGCATGAGCAAAATGTGATAACTTGTGGAGTTTATGATGGCTCATAGCAACCGAGAAGTGGTAGATTAGGAAAAAAATCGAATCTTATAAGGACCATGTATATGGAAAGTAATAGATGGGAAAGAAAAAATGTTGGATATATACTGACACCATATTTGTGCAAGCGAACCTCTAAGACAAGTAAATCAAAATAATGATGTGGGTGCACGAGTAAAGGTTGAAAGAAACAAGAAAGTAATAACAAAAGTAAGATGAGCAGATGGGGAAATATCACAGAACATACCCATGGTTCTCACCAGCAGCTAAGACTTTAGGAATGATTCTAACATAGTCCCAAATGGTTGCTCAAGATTTATATATTGGTACACCTCATAAATGATTCTTTATTAAATGTTGTACCAATTATTAGACAAAAAATCAAGTTCTCAAAACTTTGTTTAGTGATTAGGAGAGAATAACAAGCTAGGATGTACAAGAACACGATCTGGAATCAAATTGTTTTGGGTCAAATGTATTTTCATACTTGTGTTTGTATGGGTTGGACTTTAACAAAGCGATTAATATGAAACTAAATTTATCCCTTGTTACTGCTCGAGGCTCGCATAGGGCCACTTGGAGCCGTTTAAATCATGTTCTTAATTTCTCCCTCGTGCTCCTTCGTCAGCCTCGAACTGGCACTGTCGCCGCCACTATAACTTCCGTGGTGATCACGATCACTTCTTCATAGAAAATTGCTACTGCGTAGAACTAAATAATATGTGTAAACTTTATAAATCACAACTCGATGGATATTCAAATTCTATGATTTTGCATGATGGATCATCAAAATCAATACATAGGTTTTTTGTGCTTATAACATCCATACTGACAATCACATGCACTTCATAACAATATTTTTCCAAGTGTCCAATAGTATTTATCTCACCCTAAACCCTGGCAACTCCCTATCTGCATTACACTTTACTCTATAACTTGGCCATACACGACATCGAAAAAATCCAAGCCCATACATATGCATGTTAGAATACATACGTACACGTATACGTATAGGACTTGTAATTGTACCAATCGTTATATATATTGAGCAGATCCCTACCCGACGAGAGGTACGTCGGGCCGGCATATTATTTCGTGTCGTTTATGGTATCAGAGCAACGCTCCTGACCTAACCTAGCTTCCGCCGCCGCCCCGCTCTTCTGCCGCGATGGCCTCCTCTGCCGCGATGGCTTCTTCCGCCGCGATGGCCACGGACGCGTCGTCGTCGTCTGCTGCCTCCCATCCGACCGTCACGTCCAGCGCGAGCGCGAGCGCACCATCCCTTCCGCTCTCTACGTTCCAGATCGCATCGGTGACCAACTCGGCAACAGCGCCAAGCCTCTCGATGCCGAGCAGTGCCATCTTTACCCCGTCCTTGGTCGCCACCTCCTCGGCGCCCCTATACTCCACCATGTCGTCGTATGGCTCGCTGCCTCCACACATGATGGCGTACTCTGCGCTGCCTGGTGCGTCGACGCCCGCGGCGCCCGCAATGAGCTACCCCACCGAGCAGCTTCCTAGTCCAGCCATGTTTTGTCCGGTCTACAACCAGGGAGGCTCGTTCTACAATCATATGCTCCCTGGTGGTCACATGATCCCTGGAGGCGTCGTCACCATTGCGTCCTCGATCACCATCAGGCTAACCAGCGAAAATTACCTGGTTTGGAGGGCCCAAGTTGGTCCTCTTCTTCGGAGCCAGCGCCTTATGGGGTACGTTGATGGATCAACCCCGTGCCCGGCTCCTCATGCCGTCGTCAACCATGGTGGCACCATGGTCCAGCAGCCGAATCCTGCCTATCAACATTGGGTTCAGCAAGACCAGGCCATCCTCTCGGCGTTTGTCACCTCAATGATGCCCGAGGTCGTCGGCATGGTCATGTTTGCTGCTACCGCACGGAGGCGTGGGATACGCTGAGTGGTGCCTTTGCCTCCACCTCCATCGCACGATCCACGGGTATTCGCCAACAGATGGCGGAGCTCAAGAAGGCGAACCTAACCGCCACAGTCTACTTCCACCAGATGAAGACACTCTCGGACTCCCTTACGAGCATCGGGCAACCTCTCCGCCCTGAGGAGTTCATCTCCTATGTCCTCGCCGGTCTAGACGGCGACTACGACACGCTTTATGGAGTCGTCACTGCCCGCGACACGCCCATGCCAGTTCAGGACCTGTTTGCGCAACTCGTCGCGACAGAGCAGCGTATACTCGCACGCCGCGCGACCCCTGCCGCGGTCCACTATCCTGCAGCCCATGTCGCTGCCCCTGGAGGTTCTTCTGTTGGAGCATATGGCGCTGGTCGTGGCGGCCCACGGCCCGCCTATCGCCCTGACGCGCGGGCGTCCCAGTCCCAGTACATGTCGTAGCCCAAGTCGAACACTTCCTCAGCGCCCAAGTCCAACACCGGGCGTGGCTCGGGTGTAGTGTGTCAGCTTTGTGGTGTTCCGCGTCACACGGCATCCAAATGCTACAAGCGGTTCAACCGCGATTATCTGGGCATAGGCAACGATGGGAGCAACACCGAGCGCCAACTTGCTATGGCAATGTCTGCCGCCGGTCAGGGTGGCCAGCAGACCGTCGACCCGGTGTGGTACGCTGATTCAGGGGCGACACATCACATCACTCACGAGCTGGAGAAGCTCACGACGCGCGAGCCCTACCACGGCACCGAGCAGGTTCACACGGCAAACGGAGCAGGTATGCATATTCATAATGTTGGTCATGCTACTCTTCCTACTCCATCGTCTAGATCGTTAGCTCTCAATCGTGTTCTCCATGTTCCCAATGCCACTCGCAATCTTTTATCCATGAGTAAACTTTCCCGTGATAATAATGTTTTCATTGAACTTCACCCTAATGATCTTTTTGTAAAGGATCGGGATACGAGAGCACCCATACTTAGAGGTCGTTGCCGTGGAGGTCTCTATGAGATTAAAGCACCTGTCATCAAGCAAGCACTCAGCAGTGTCAAGGTGTCGCGTGATATGTGGCATACTCGTCTAGGTCATCCAGCTTTGCAAGTCGTTCAACATGTTCTTCGTAGTCATGAGTTACCTTCTATCATAGAGTCAAATAAAAATAAAGCAGTTTGTGGTGCTTGTCAGCAAGGGAAAAGTCGTCAGTTACCTTTCTCCTTGTCTACTCGTGTAATAAACTCTCCCTTAGAGATCATTTATTCTGATGTGTGGGGACCTGCCCAAACATCTGTTAGTGGACATCGCTTTTATGTGAGCTTTATTGATGGTTATAGTCGTTTTACTTGGCTCTATTTACTTAAGCACAAATCTGATGTATATGATGTGTT